>KZ613958.1:0-206299 GCA_002865655.1 Hyaloscypha variabilis F | reverse complement strand
GTAAACGAGCCGCTTCAGAGTGGACGTCATGGTAGTGCTCTTGCAGTAGCATTAGCATTATCAGCAGCAAGAACAGCATCTTATAGGAGTACTGAGATTGTTGAGTTCTTAGTCGAGGAAGGGGCTGATGTGAATATGCCTCTTCAGATTGGGGGTTATGGCAGCGCTCTTGCAGTAGCAGTTGCTAATCGGAATGCTGATATTGCAAGGTTTTTAATTCGGAAAGGGGCGGATGTAAATATGCAGCTTCAAAGTGGGAAGTGCGGCAGTGCTTTAGCTGCTGCTGCCTACTTGGGAAGGACGGCATGGGCGGAGGCTTTGATAGAAGCCGGAGCAAAAGTGAATCTCAGGCTAGAGAACGGAGCTTTTAGTACTGCTCTACAGGCTTCGCAGGCGGATGGCTCTCAAGAGGATCAAATTGATAGATCGTGGAATGTGGGGTTTTCGAAGCAGGGGAAAGCTGAAGTGGCAGAGTTACTTCACCGTTACGGTGCAACGGATGAAGTTTAGTTCGAAAGATACGATTACGATATTCTGACCTTACCTTTTTCTCAATCAACCTTCTCGGTAATATGGAAATTGCTAGATATCAAAGGACAACTGTTGCAGGTGCTAACTTCGTAGCATGAGTAAGTGTTTGTGACGTCCACCGTCCTCGATCTTCAACTCACTATTGAGAATTCCACCACTTATGAAATCACCAATAGATGGTTTTCGTTTAGATGGAGACAATTTGATAATTTGACTTCTGAATTAAAAAGGAGTTACCGCGCCACGCAAGTACCCTTTTCCTTGTCGTAATTGTTTGCCAATGCTTTCACCAGATATAAACGCACGCAGGTTCATATCCAGCAAACCCACCACCGTCGAATTGAGCATTCATGCCCTTGCCCTTGCGCAGCATTACTCTTCCGTAGCCCTGGTTCAGGACCTTGAACATTCAAGATCCTTTTTGCTGCGACATCTCCTTGGGAGGCGGTTTGCTGGTCTGAAGGTATCGTTTATACAACGCAATTTTTCGAGGCTTTCCCGATCAAGACCGTGCTTGGCGACTTGCGAACAGGATACCTTGGCGTGAGGCAGCAATTCAGGACGCGCCTTGGTTCGAATAACCGCGCGGACTGGGAGGCCTAGATCCAGGAGGATGCCGACGTGTCTCCGGACAGTGCGCATCGATAGTGCGCACTGTCCGCAAATTTGAAGATATATTAGGCGGTGAGGTCTATCTCAGAGCTTTGACTATCACCCCATAGTGCCGGTATGCCGACTTAGCTTAGTTTATAGTGATTTTAGTAGTATTCAAGCTAATAGTATATTGGTCTAACGTAAGGTAACTAGCTAAGGGCTAAATGCCACTATTTAGAGCAGATTAGTAGTGAATTATATCTAATGACGGGGGAAGAAACGAAGAGAGCTAGTTATCTATTATAAATACTTGTCTTCGTCTAGTTCTATATAGTTCCCACCTAAAAATCACTATAATTATATTCTATCTAGATAGCTAGATCTTACTTTTACTTATTCCCCCTAAACTTAAGCCTAGCTACAAGTAAAATAACGACGATATACGCTCAACTAGCTAAATAGATTATATACGTAACTGAAGATATTCCGGCCAACTACTATATATAGGCTATTCACGGTACTATTATATCCACTCCTAATATAGCTTTCTAACGCCTGTAAGACTAGGCTTTTACTTAAGGGCTTGCTTTCATCGTCGAGACTAAAACACTAAATAAGATTCGTTAGGACTATATCTTCTATAAAAAGGATACCTAGAATACGCGTAAGACTTTAGAGGTTAATTAACAGCGCGTTAATATATTTATCCACGGAACTGGCTATTCTATTTACTTCTACGTCAGTAAGTAAAAGAAGTAGGGGGATTAGTGGATTTTTTACTATAGGGTTTACCTTACATATAACCATCTCCCTGCCTCTCCTTAAGTTAGTCTTTTCCTTATAGTTAGTCATTTCCGCGAATTATTATTTCCTATATAAAAAATAGGGGGATTAATTTAGTATAAGCTCCTTAATTTGGCATATAAAGGCTTATAAAGGGGTGGTTTTTAGTCGAAAATATCGAAATATTATTAATATAATATCTTTTAGTCTTAGTATAATATATCTTCATTTTTTAAGTATCGGCGACAGCAAGGTTCTAGAGAGAGTATTATCGCCTATCTAGCGCTAGCGTAATACCCCACCAAGTAACGATAAGATTAAATGAGAACCGGTAGAATCGATCTCTGGCCGTTATCGCGGACAGTGCGCACTGTCGATACGCACTATCCGGAGACACGTTGGGAGGATGTTACTATATGGTACATGCTCTACCCGGATCTGAATGGCATCTTCTTCGACGAGGGCTGGCATGACTGTGGGCCCGGCAACGTCTTCTCGAAACTGTACCAGACCATTACCCAGAGCACGAAAGACTTGTATCCGGGAGCTATCACCGTGCTCAATCCGGGCGCCACCATACCGCATTGCTTCGAGCAGAGCGCTGAGACCTTGGTGACCTTCGAGGGAAGCTATGAGACTTATACCACTGCCTATGTGCCCAACAACTGGAATCCTACCAATACTCGCAAGCTCTGGCATATCATCTATAATGTGCCCCACAGCCAGGGTGCTGCAGTTGTCACCCTGGCCCTCCAACGTGGCGCCGCCCTTGTCGAAATCACGAATGGTGTTACTCATAATCCCTACTACACCCTGGCTGACGATGCCCACATGCAACAGGTCAGGTCATGAACGCCGTCGCAGGTGGTAACCCGCTCAATATAGGATTCCTGCCTTCCGCAGGCGGAAGTCCGGCCTCACCGCCAGGCGATCTGCGGGTAGCCAGCTTCGAGTACACCTCTGTTACCATAAGCTAGTCCCCCTCGGCACCTCGACCATCGACACGTCCAATTTTGTGATTCAGGTCCAGGGTTACTCGTCGTTACGAACTACTTCCACCAGTGCAATGCGTTATCGTTAGGCGGTGGGCCCGACGGGAATGGTTGATACTGTAACTAGCCACAAGCTCTTATGAATACTCGGGCTCATATCTTGGGTAAGAGCTGGTTCTTCCTCCTTGAGCTCTCGCTTAGAGTCGCGTTGCAAGGGGGCTCGGTGAGAGGGAGTTAAAGTCGACCCACGAAACTAGAATTAATTTAATAGCTTAGATATTTTGTATTTCAAGGTAGAAATATTAGGTTCATTTCTGCGAGAGAGAAATATGAATTGAGGAAGTTAAAATTTTGAATAAATGACTAAAGAAAGAGCAGACATGACTAGTAGAATAGCTGCCTAACTCTTAACATCTTTCTATTTAACTTCACAAACCCCTAAAAGTGGCCGAAACCAACCTAGACTCTATTTCGTGCTTGTGGCACACTGTACAACATGTAGAGTATCCCAATAATCTGAGCATTGCTAGAGCTGAAGTCTGCACGTATGGCCTGGAAGAGATTGGAGGTAATCAAGTTTTTGTCTGGGATTCTGGAAGCTGCCAGCTGGTAAGAGGTGTGCAGGTTAGGAAACTAGGAAGATGAGATGAGAAGTGGGAATTTGACAGCAAGGAAGTACTTGACAACAAAAGGAACTAGTTAAGATTCAGTAATAGCACTCCAGTATATGCCAGTGTGAAAGCAAAGGTGCCACCATGTAAGTAGGTTGCCCAAGAGTGGAACGGCTTCGAGGTTGGGGAATATTTGCGAGACTCGGCCCTCGATCCCACCCTGTGATCTTCGGAATTGAGGAATTCTTGTGTGGCATGGACTCTGGAAGGCGGGAAGACTGGACATATATAGCCAAGCAACACATAGCTTGAACACTCGCCTCTGAAACCAATGCAATGTCATCCTATTCACTCGAAACACTTGAACAACCAAACATGTTGGAACAAATATGATTTCTCTCGCGCCTAGGCAAAAAGAACGAGGAAACATGAACTGGATTCTCTAGCTATCCATCAATACAAAAAACAGAATGCCGTGCAATGCAATGCTCTCATCCACGAAGCCGTATATGTGGATGTGAAAGAAACACCCCAACGCCCAACAATGACTCTTCTCGCAAAATCGAAAACGAGTGGACAGTACACCAAGCCATACCAGCCAAAACACCAATATACAAGTACACCGACGTATATACCACATCTCCCGTTGATATGGACCTCTCGCAAGCTCAAGGCTAACTTCTCGGTCTCTCCTCTTCATCCTCACTGTCCTCCTCCTTCGCCACCAGTCTCTCGCGCTCACTCGTACTCGCGCTCCCCACGACTGTCGGACTACTCTCCCCATCAAACAGCGGGTCATAATCCTTATTGCCCGTCTTCAACGGCGTCCTCGAGCTCTTCCCACTCCGCACACTATGCTTTGCCTTCCCCTTCGATTTCTGCAGTTCCTCCTCCTTCGCAAAAACCTCGTCATCCTCTTCATCCCCACTGTTGATCTCATCACTGCTACCACTCCTTGGATCCTCGTATGGGGCATGTCCATCCGGGCTGTCCCCGTCCTCATCAGGTATCCGCTCATGGTCCGCTGGTTTCTGATTCTTGATGAACGAATCAATGATATAATACTGCGTCGCATTCATGATGACAGGGAAGACGAGCATCACGAAGATAACTTGCAAAGCTTCGTCGCCTTCCGTCCATTTCAATGCCCAGTCTCCAACGCGCGATATCCAGGGCAGCACGAGGAAGATGATGAGCACGCAGATCTTCATGCCCATCAGGCCGAGGAAGTAGATGATGGATTGCTTGAACCACCACCAGGCGCGCGGAGGGTTGCCGTAGTTGCCAGACTCGATGGATTCGCGTGGGTTACCGACGGGCGTTAGTGCGAAGAGGGCGGTGAGGATGCGGAGGAGGAGGATTAGGATGGGTATGCCTATTGTAGTCTACAGATACCTCCATCAGCATCACCCCGCAATCAAGAAGTGGAAAGGGGACTTACGTCGATAGCTAGATTCAACAAGTAGAACGAGCACGGATTCGGCTTGTAATTCCCATGCTCATCCGTCATCCTCTTCAGCACACTCCTCGCGACAACAGTATTCGGATCCAGCTTTATCGAGAACTGCCCACTGGACAACATGCTCATCAACAGATTCGCAATGTGCACCAGCACGCTCCCCACAACCTGTTTCGAGACATCGAAGAACCAGATTTTCATCGGCCGCTGGGGCCGCTCTCTCCATCGCTTGTATACTAATGCCAGAAGGGCGGCGCAGCCCAAGGCTCCTTGTACGAAGATAGCAAAGGGACCTAGGAGGCGACATTCGCCGCTGTCTGCGTCTTTGGGGGATGAGGAGGACGAGATGCTGGTTGCTGTGGAGAGGACGGCGGAGGTGATCGTTGGGAGGTCGACGCCGAGGGAGTGGAGAGATGTCGCTGTTGCTATCGCGGCCGAGAGGAAGGATGTGGGCGTGGCATCTTGGAGGGAGGCGAGTGAGGGCTCCAAGCCCGGTGGAGGAAGCATCAAGATCTGCCCTTCTGTCCTCACAAGTGTAGTCGAAGGTTAACGTGGTAGGATATGTGGAGTGTGGTGGTAGAACGCTATAAGGCTGTCATTCGTGACTGTGTTGCCTGTTGTGATGTGATGGCTGTCTGGGTGAGGAGATCCTGTTTCTGAATCAACAGTTTGGCCAAGGCCCAATCTTGCGATCCCTGCGGTTGACCGAGCTGCTGCAAATCTCGCCCGCAAAGATGCTATCTCGAAGTGAAGTAAGGAAACGGTGTAAAGGATTCAAGGGAAGCTGAGTAGAGAAGTGGTGGAAAACGATGACATGGTACATAAAAGCTGTGCAGCCAGGCTGTGCTGAAGTTGCCTCGTGCTGGGGTAAAGCCGCCTAGCGTGGTTTCGGGGGCGAATCTGGATTTAGTGCCGACCCACCAGTACCTTAATTTGATGATTAGTCAGCATACCCTTTCAACCCTGTTGAACCATGCTGAACTCCTAGATCTCTTTCCAGATATGAAAGCAATTCACTTCTAACAATTTTGGATCATTCAGCCAGATTAGTTGAAAAGAACAGAGGAAGACTTAGCCGGGAGTTGGTTGCAACTCATACTCCGTATCGCTCCTTGTGTCACTCAATGTGAATGGTATATAAGGACAGCCCAGTAGATGTTGAGTTGATCAAGAAGGAAAGAAAATTAGTGGTGAGGTAAGAAGGCAAATATAGGTCTCATTTACTAGAGCTGACTAGCAAGACACCCGTCCAGCACGTCCAATGATACCATGGTCGACCATAGAAAGCGGGATGTAACAAGGAAGACGAAGCAACAGGTCCAAGAACAAGCTGATGACTTGGTTAAATATTCCCGATCCTATGTTCTAGGATATGCTAAATCAGAAGTGGTGCGGCAGAGAAGGAGTCCAAATTGACGAAATTGAAACGGAGTTTGACCGGTTCCAAGTTTTCGACGGAGAATATATTTACGGTGCACTTGTTGACAAGAGCAAAGGCATTTGGGGAGGGTTTGTGACAGTTACGGAGGGATATGACTCGAAATACAGCATTGCCACAGGCCCCTGAGAGGAAGGCATTGAGCTTATAAGGGTGGGTAGACACGAGGATTGTTTTATAGGGCAGAACACTGTATTGGCATTTATACCCCGCTAGTGTGCCTTTTCATGGAAACGAATAATATTATACGTGAATGAAGCATTGCAAGACTTGTCCAATGGAAAACTACTTTACATGCAATCAAGTATCCCGGTTCTTGTCGAATACCCCTAGAGAATGCCTCTGAAAGGGCAGTCAATCAAGTACATGATCCTTCCTTTCTTTCTATTGTCATTCTGTCTTTCAATATCAATACTCAGAGACGCTCCCATATCTCGTCCAGTCTCGAACTAGAACTAAACATTAGCCGTCCACCCCCTTCCATGTCATAAGCGGATCTTCCTGTATTGTCAATTGTATCTCATCGACAGGATGACTTGTATCAAGAGTGCTACAGGCAGGGCAGGAAAGGGTGTGGGTTGAGATTCCTCCTGGCGAAGCCACGGAGCGGATGAAGTTGAAGCATGAGATGTTCGACTACGCGAATGGACGCAAATGGATTGATTTCAGTATGGAAGTAGTGAGGATCTTCCGCTTCTACTTCTGGATCGTTTTTTAAAAAAAAAAGTAGGCCAGATTTCGCCGAAGAAATTCCGGGAGTGCATTAGTTATGTCCAGCAAGCACAGTATTCATAGCATTCACAGGCATAACAAAGAGACAATGCAAATCATGGCATGCATTCCATTCCTTATCAGTCAAAGAACGTTCTCCCTATCCACCATCCATGCATCATCCCATCTGCTCTTAAACCAATCCCGATCCCTTATGCACTCGTTCTCCCTAGTAAAAGACAAGAAAGCAAGAAAGCAACGCAGAGCCAGCATTCCCTAGGCCATGAAGTTAGGTGTCCCACCAATAGTAATCCGTCGTATCAGCAGCCTCGTGTCCGTTGGCATGTGGGAGGCAGGAGGACAAGGCTGGCTGAGAAGAGATTTAGTTCGGGCAGGACTGGTGCTTGGTTAGCTTTCTGTTGGAGCAGTAATGGTCACGAAGGACAAAGAGGATGGAGAAGGGCGAAGGAGGAAGAGATAGCCAAGGCAAGGGAAGGGTGAGGGAGGACATACAGCACCGCAGCTACCGCAGCTCTTTGAGCCGTTGCTGCTCGCACCACATTTGGGGCAGTCGGAGCCGTGCATGTTGTCTGTCTTATTGCAGATGTTTGTTTGCTTGGGTGTTTTTGTATTTATCTGTTCTGTGTGCGTGAATGTGATGCTGCGAGATGGAGTTGGACGGAGGAGGGAGGTGATAAGGAAGGGTGGGGAAGCGGGGCTTATATCCTCTTTGCGATAAGGCGGCGCCAGATCTCACATGCACGTGGACAGTACAAGGCTTAATCCGGATTGGCGCATCGTCAGCTTTGCTTCTGATGTGCCCGCTTGCTTCGCTTGCTTCGGAGAAGAGTTGATCCTGCGGAATAACTTCGAGGGGTTTGAAAGCGGGCTTGTCATGCAGGAAGGGCAAAAATGTATATCTTTTGTCGCAGCTTCGGAGGCAGGAAACAGATGGGAGGCTGCGACGGCTACTACCTTTGGTATCAAATTCAAATCATGTAGTCAGGAGAGTTGTTTCATTGGAGAGAGAAGATCGTGTGACCGCGCCAGAGGCAGCAGAAGTGTCAATTTAGCAAGCCACTACCGTGAAGCTCATGAAAGTAAACCCATTGCAAGAATGCCACCGAATCGAATTCCACACTGCCATTCGCAGGTCTCATCCCGGATCCGTATCAACGCCGTTTCGCAAACAAACCCCCAAAGAATGTAGCAAAGAAAGAAGAGTTGGTATTTACGCCGCCCATTTTCGCCGCATTCCCATTGGTGCCGGAAGGATTGACGCTCCCTTTCCTCGTAGACGGGCCTACAGATCTCGATTTTGAAGAAGTTCTAGCCTTTTTGGTGTTGGTATTTGTGCTCGCCAACGCGTTTCGAGAAGTATGTGCAGGTGTAGGCGTTTGTGCTTGATCTGGAGGCCCGTCTAATCGTTATTCGATACCGTGTTGTTTCTTGAGCTGCTCTAAATTCTCCTTGCGTTCCTCGAGGTCCTGTTTCGACTTGACCATTTTATCTGGTTGATGATAGAGGACTGAGGTGGTTAGTAGTGTTGGTGGGGGAGAGGGGAGTCGACCTACCAACGAGATAACGATTTTGGAAGTTAAAGCCGTTCAACTTGTCGCAAGCCTGCTTAGCATCCATCACGTCCTCGTAGACTACGAAAGCCGTGCCCTTGGTGTTGTTTGCGATTCCTTGGCGGATTTGACTAGATGGTCAGTACGCTGCGAGAAGTGAAGCCTGAGTGAACATACCGGATGGGACCAAACTTGCCGAAGAGGTCGAAGAGCTCCTCGGGGGTGACGTTGTAGCTATTGTATATTAGCACACTACTTCTATATGTCATCTCTATTCGATCTGCCATCGCAGTCGCAAGTGTCTCGACGAACCTCAGATTCTTAACGAAGAGAGCTCTGTAGTGATCCATTAGCAACTGCTCCAGTTATGCAGTAACTCTAGGCAGGGCAGCACGTACCGATTGACCTCGGGCGCGAGTTTGCCGCCTCGACTCATAGCTTTGCTATGATTTCTCGAATTGTCTTGGTAGGTTTGAGTTGGAAGGAAATGGGAGATGAGGTCCCGAGATGGAGATCGGAGGAGGGGCTCGTTGATTGTTCAGAGACTTGAAGAAGGCGTGGCACGACACCTTGCCGAATTAAGTTAGTGTGGCGCAGATACGCCACCAACCGGCTTCTCAAAGAACGACATCGCTGCTTCCTCCGTTTCTTTCACCATTTACGCATCGAGGAGATGCGAGACGCGACCCGGGTCTTACAGAAGTTATATCGTCACTGGTCTTTTATTTCCGTTTATCGATGACCTTTCCGCCACATTTTGACCATCGAGATCCAGCAACGACCCCTCGCGATGACTGAAAGATGACGGTCTTCGGACCCATTCGGATTTAAAGAATATCCCGTACTCTCCGAGCGATTCCGCCTAACCCGTCTGTCGAGATGCGGTTCGTACGAATCCCCAAGATCCTGTATGTCCAATTTGACCCCGAGAATCAAAAATAGCAACGAATACGCGTCTCCTCCTTGGAAATAATGCTCTCCTTCTATCCCGTTGTGGTTTGCTTCTTCATAGCCCGGTACTTTGCATCATGATCTTCTCGAAGTCGGAGCTTACTAGATAAATGATGATTATCTTTCCTTCTTACTCTTGCTCTTCCAAAGTGGCAGGGGCTCCGTACCCCGGCGATGTCTTCAATTTAGAGCAAAATATCTTGTTTCCCAATGAAATACCCTTGCCTCTTGTTTCTTCTTTGACCTAGACCATCTCAAGATGCCTTCAATGTCATCTATTGGCATTTCGCGTTTCGCTGTGTTTAAATATTACAGCTTTTACTCATTGTAAATACGTCGAGCGGCCTGCCCTACAAGTGTTAGCGGTTCACGTGACAGCAACGCACCTGATTTTAGTGCGAAAAGCATTCCCTCTTCTTTACAACTTGTTGCTGTACTATATTTAGTGGGTGCTGAGGCCTTCTATAGCCACATCGTCACTTTCCACCTACATATGCATGTACGCAATGTCTACCAGACTTTAGACCGCCCCATCCATCGCCATTCTTTCTGTGCAATTGCCCGAATTGACACCGCCTTTCGGAGGGAGTTACCCAGAACTTAGCGGGTTGAATCAACTACTTGCCGTCGGTCCGTGAATCTGCCGTCCCAACATTCATCCTTACAACTTCAAAAATGCCACCACCAAGGTCCTACAGCATTACGAGACCAAGACCACTGTTGAGTTGTCTTCGGTGTCGACAGCGGAAGGTCAAGTGCAATCGAGAGCATCCGTCGTGCAGCGACTGCCTCAAGATTAACCACCCATGCCAGTATGACAGTAAACCATCAACGAAGTATCAGACTGGCAAGGAAAGCAGTGATCAAATAGCCAGTGATGCAAGGTCTTCCACTGGTTTAGCTCACGCCCTGTTTATAGAGAGGAGGGAGACGTATCAGTCGCAACTCGATCAAGCTGAGAAGACTACGCAAGCGGCAAGTACTGTCCACCGGGACACCGAGGAAAATGGAGTAAATGTTGCACATTCAATCAAAGTAAACCTGGAGACAGCCGCAAGCACCCAGAAGCGTCTTCGATTACTGACAGGATCATTATCTCATAGAAGAGAGACAGAAACTTCGCCTGTCCTTTCAAGGAAGGTAGAAAGTTCTTCTACGATAGCTCAAGTCAGTGAAAATGGTGACCACAATCGAGGCCGTTTGAACGCGCAAAGTGGAGGGCAGATGAAATTCGTGGGTGGTGGCTTCTGGGGATTTGTCAAAGGCCATGTTAGACCCCATTCATGCCGAGAATATTCACACAGCTGACGGATATCTTCAGGAATTGCTTTGCGATTCTCTGCTCATCGAGGCCGAAACCGCGTCTACCGGCATTAGCCCGCCCCATTATATTGATCAACCAGCCCTAGCCAGCCTCCTGGGGACACTGCCTTCAAAAAACATCTGCGACATTTTCCTCTACTCATTCTCAATTGGGGTACGGCCAATTGTACCACTATTCCACATGCCTAGTTTTACAGACGAATACAACGACTACTGGAAATGGATTACGACAATCTTAGCTGGCAGTTTCGCTCTTCCAAATCTCAAACACTTGGATGATCCTACGTTCATGTGCCTCTTCTTCTCGGTCATCTATTGTGGTGCGGCCACTGCTTCGTGTTCAATTTGGAAGGCCACTACCTTAAAAGATGTGAACAAAGAGGAAATAATTGCTCAGTTGCATCAGTCGTTCGTTGAATGCCAACGCATATGCCAGCATACTCGGCATCCAACCCAAAATACACTTGTGGCATCATTGTTGGCACACGAATGCTCTACGCCTGGACGAGACGGGGCACACGATCAAGATTTCATTTATAAAGTGCTGCGCATAGCACAGGGTATAGGCTTGCACAGAGATAGAACTTTGTTCTCACTTGATCCAATCTCCATTGAGATTCGTCGTAGGATATGGTGGCATATCATTTGGCTTGATGTCCGAATCAGCATCCAGACTGGTTTACCAACGCTCTGCAATCCTGGAAGATCACAGCAAGATGTACGGATGGTGACGGAAACCAGAGATGAAGACCTCGTAGCAAAGGAGCCTGCAATTGATGGTGTTAACTTGCAAGCATCACCTAAGATCAGCTCCGCAATTATTTTCTTGGCAAACGGTCAGTACGAGACAGCAAGATTCGAACACGCTCTCGTCAACTTTTGCAATGGTACTCGAAATTTGGATCAAACTCGATTTGATGAATTTGTGGAGTCGATGAGAAAATTGTATCTTCGGATTGAAGACCTAATCAGCAATATTCCTGCGCAAGGAATACCCGAGAAAGGTTTCATTCCTTTCCGATTTACAAGTGCAGACCCATTAGCAAATGAAGAGCTGTACAACGAAAAGAGCTCTGCACCAACAGTATTCACCGCCTGGGCCAGAATTCTGCTTACCATGCTGAAAGCGGAATCGAGCCTCCTGCTGCAGAAATGTCTTCTTGGAAGCGGGAAACTTAGCAAGGAGTCGACCAAAATTATATGGGATGGGTATGTGAACAACACTATTCTATCAAAATTACCGAGACATATCAGGAACCATTCAATGCTCTGCCGCCGCAGTGTTGATTCATATTGCTAACAGAACCCATAGCATAATTCGCGACTCCAGCAGCTATCTTCAAAATTATCTGCAACTAAACTCGACCCCATCATTCGAACCATACACTTGGTGCCTACCGAATCACCGAACGCCCCTCCAGTGCGTCTTCTTGATTCTCGTGTATATGCACAGCAATCGAGACTCGCCAACGAGCAATCTGCTACGCTATTTCACTGACGAATTGCTTGACCTCTTTGCGCCAGAAGCAATACCAGCGAGCAATGCTACAAAACAGAAAACTATCAAGACTGATACAGAAACGGCGGCAGCATGGGGCAGAGTACGTGCTATTCGGACCAAGCTTGATCTGTTATCGAATCCTAGTCTATTATCTGATTTCAACGATGTGCCTGCCTCTGGAGACGCATCATTCAACCTTCAGGCGGCAAATGCTCCGAGCTCGGTGGGAACGTCCTCGCGCCCCGGAAACCAGAATGAGCAACCCGAGTTCAATGGTGGACTCGATATATCTGAGCTGGTGTCTTGGCTTGGGCAGTAGCTTGATGATACCGTTGTCACGCTACTTCTTTCTCCTTAAAGTAGGACCCGGACGATGCTCAGTTGGGATGATTTGCATGGATAGAATAATGGAAGAGAGATGGATGGAGGGAGAAATAGAACACCCACCTCAGCTCGGTTTCCACTCTCAAAGATGTTGACTTTCGAAACGATACTCCAGAATCAGACTAGTTCCAGAGATTTCTCTCCCTGATCAATTCAAAGATGGTATGCAAGTGGGAGAATTTCGGCGGCAGCTGCTGACTCATTTCTCGGCCGAAAGATTACATACCCATATTCGTTCCGAGAAAGGGGCAAGTCGTGAGCCACTCAAATCGCGAGTCTTTACTAATTCAGATTTGCTACGGAAGCTCCAGGGGAACCTCCCTTCTATTGCTTTCTGTTTTCTTGGTACCCCCTACTTTCGATCAAATTAAAAGTTCTCGCAGTCATATATATTTCCCCCAATTCCTCAAAAGTCACAACATTGGAAATTTTTCAGCCCGTGGCCTCTTCATTCGATTCCAGCGTATGTTTTGTCCTTTACTTTCTCTGATCTTTGAATTTCGCTAGGTCATGATCAATTGCACGGTCCAGGAATACTTCCTGAGCCTGTCACTAACGGCTTGTTCAAACAGATTCTCGAAACTCTCCTACTCCTCCACTGAACGACACCATGTCCATATTTTCGCAGCCCAAACTACACCCTCTGCCCGCGGGTATCAATCTCAGCGGAAGATTCGCCATCATCACAGGTGCAAGTTCTGGCTTAGGTCTGGAAGCAGCACGCCAGCTCCTAATCCTCAAAATCTCGACCGTCATTCTCGCCGTCCGAAATCCATCTAAAGCCGAAACATGCATCTCCTCTCTTCGAACCGATCCCGAAATCAAGAAGAACAATCCTCAAGCCGAGATCAAGACCATGAAAGTTGATATGGATGATCCCCACAGCGTGGTCAAATTTACCGAAACAGTGATCGCAGAGGTGCCTCGCGTTGATTATCTGATCCTCAATGCTGGATTTGCGCCTTTCAAGTTCGAGACCAGTCCCAGCGGTCATGAGAGTAGCATTCAAGTCAACTACCTCTCCAATGTTCTCCTGCTCGCCAAGATCCTCCCACACCTCGAAGCTAGCGCAGAGAAGACTGGCCAGCCTTCGCGAATTTCCTGGGTAGGAAGCCGTCGCCACGAGTCGCCGTCCTGGGCTTCCAAGAAACCTGTCAAAAAAGATGAGAGCATCTTGAAGTACATGGATGATCCAAAGAACTTCGACTTCACTACCAAATACGGAGACAGCAAGACACTGTGCGCGATGTTCCTGTATCAGCTGGCGCTGAAGCTGAATACAGAGAAGATCATCTTCAACATGATGTGTCCGGGCATGGTCACAACGGCGATGGGCTCCGACATGCCGCTTCCAATTCGCATATACATCAGTGTCTTGCGCGCTATTAAGAGTCGTCCTGTGGAGGAAGGGGCGTGGGTGCTGTTGCATGCTGCATTGGTTGCAGACTCGTCCACCCATGGAAGATTTCTAACGGATATGGATGCCACACCGTAAGCACAAGTCCCACAATGATTGAGTACCAGGTGTGCTGATTTCTGTTTAGCAAAGCTCCGTATCTGGCTTCGGCTGCGGGTCAGGAATTCTCGAAGAAGCTTTGGAATGAGACGATGGATGATGTTAAGCAGTACACGAGCCTACCGCCAGCTTTCATCAGTTAAACTTGTAACTTAGGTCCGGCGATCTTTTTGTTTTGTGTGCACAATTTAGTCGCACATCAAGATTGCTAGCGTCAAGAAGCTCAGACTTCTCGAGTACTATAGGCTTAGTATGACTTGATTACTTTGTATTCAAATCCAGAACCGTTGTTCTCAAAGCATCGGGACAACCAGTGGCACTTATCTTGAAGTCCTCATGCCTTGGTTCGCGGATCCGATCCCACTTCCCATACTGCTCGACATTTCACACTAACCTCAACAGTTCCTCTTCGCCAGCTTCAAACCACTGACGATTTAAAATATGGAAAATTCCCAGACGGTGGAAAGTTCCATCATTATTCCGATTTAATATGACACCCAAATCTTGAGTTGCCGGTAATGCCCATACATCGTCAATCTGCTCTTGCGCAAGATTAAAGACACCAAAAGCCACAACCTGATCGAATGGACACCCATCTCGAAGTAGAATAATATCCTTTTCTATCACAGTTAGGGGCTTAAACAAGACTGCGTGTCTGACTTGTGGAGGCAAGTCATCAGGCCGCTGACGTGCTTTTACGCCTTGCTCGCGATACCATTCTAACAGTCGTGCTTGAGGGATAGCCGTGCAACGGAGTCTTCTTGGTCTACCATACATCTGAAGCTCACATAGTGGCATGTACAGCATATCTGCATCGCAATCGTCTTGACTTGTCCACCGAGTATGATCATTGTGTGCAGGCCGCACAAAGAAAGCGTCAGGTCGACCTTCCGTTGGATATGGAGGCCATCTCTTCCTGTTGTCCCAACCGTGGGAGATTGGTCCTTCAACCGCTGCCCAGGACCAAGACGGAGCTCGTGAGTGGGCCGATCTTCGTAAAGGTACAAGGTTACTTTCAGACCTCGAGGGGTCTACCATCCAGCGAGTCTGGTATCGAGGTTTCCAGAGCAGACCACGAGGAAGATCGCTTTCCCATACGCCAGCCAGATAACGGCCCCCAATCGTATTTTTCGCGAGTTTGGCCAGACTGGCAATGGCTGCGAATACATCGCTTCGATTCGTGAGTGTTCTGGCTGTATAATCTGGTAGAATGTCCCCATACCAGTGATTCAGTAGCTCTAGCCCGTCAGGAGGTCGGCGGCCGGGCACTGGGCCTACCGCTGCCTGTGGCTTTGGATCAAAAGTTCGTTGGTGATAGAACTTATAGGTTTCATCCTCAAAGTACTTGTTTGTGTTGCATTGAAACGAAACCCCGCTCCGTCCATACACGAGTCTCCGTCTGCTCAACTCGGCCTCTTGCAAACACCATCCCCGAGTTTGAACGGGGTCAGGATCAAGAGTATCCTTGAACCAAGCTCTGTCCAGATGGACGAATAGTCCATCAATTTCATGGCCTTTCTCGTCGACTCTTCCGTAGGGAAACGAACATGGGTCAGAAGCGGCCTTGAAGTCATTCCGTAGAAACCCGTTGGCAGAATCGCCGCTCCTCGCTGCTATGATACATAGAGCAGCATTTCCATATACCTCTCCCATTTTGGTAGATTCAGATTCCCAGTCTTCCTTGTTTCCTTGAAGGATACAAAGTGCATCAATCCAGATGTACTTGAAGCCCAAATCACGAGCCAGTTGAAAGGCTTCGACATATGTTTTGGCCAGTCTTCTTTCGTCGATCCCCTGCTGCATAGACTCGATGTTTTCATCGCGTAGCATGAGAGATTCAGCGGCTCCACGGCCCCAACAATAGCTCAAGGCAGCATAAGCCTCACACAACCCAGCGGTGATGAGTAGTCGTGGCGGCGTAGTACTTGAAGTCCCTAGCTCAATAACACGTGTAGGCATGGCAGAAGAAAGCGGACGACATTTCTCGTGGTATTGACTACAGATCCCCAGCCATTTCCGACTTAATTGAATACTTAAATCCGCTGATGGATCGAAATAGGTGCATCGCTCTGAAAAGTGCCCTGCGGCTGGCGTGCCTGTGCATGCGTTCAGACACTTTGAGCTTTCTTGGCATTCAAAAGTCTCTCTTAGAACTTTGACTCACCATCGACAGCAAAGAGACGTATTCCAGGTCTAGTTAGACCAAGATTGTAAGTAAGGAACTTAGCTTCAATCTTGATCGCACTCTCAAACGTCGGCAGGCCGCCTACTTCTGGTGGGTCTCCGAACTTGTAATCCAAGTCATCATAGAATTGGCCGTAAAGTCCATATATCTCATCAGGGTGGTCTCGTATAGCAGCTTTGGAGGCATCGAGCTGCGTCAGGTCGTCCATGGTACGCCATAGCAAGACGCAAATCCCGCAGCGTGAAGTTTCGGCACATGCTCGGAGCTCTCCTACATTGGCATGATGTATGTACGGATCTTTGTAATCAATCTTCCGGAGTTGCTCTACCGAAATATTGGCACATTCTGAGCAGACGCTCATCGTTGTTCTGGGAGTGAAATTTGGTGAAGGAGAGACGAGCGGTCAATGGTGGAAGCTTGGAGCTTATGTGATCACCAGTGAGACTCAATTAGGCTTAGCTTAGTACCCCTATTCCCAGGGTTCCTCTTGACAGCTTTCATACAATCAATTTTAACTCTATGCAATCCCAAGGTTAGTTCTTCACATGCAAGCTTACGGCCCTTTCAGCAGGCATAAACACTTCCAATAATTTGCATTGTAGCGCAGAAGAACACCAATATTGCTTTTAGGGCTCCGCACTGAACAGCTTGAAACAAACCCCCGAATTCAAGGTTCAATTCAAACTAGAAATCGCGATTCAGTTTCATTTCAAATAAGGATATTAGTTTCAAATTACTTTCATGAAATTCAAGAATTTCAGTGTAAAGAGAGGTAGGAGTAAGTAAAAGGGGGTAAAAGAAGCCTACGTAAGCCAGACTAGTCCGATTACGTAATAGGGTAAGATAAGAGAGTCCTAAATTTAATATTAGAGTTAGATTTCCCTCTTCTCCTAAGGTACGGCTTTATACTTTCTTACTTAGAAGTATATCTCTCTCTTTCTACTTAGAGAACTAGGAAAAAAGTCGTCTAGAATTAGGTTTTACTATATATAAAAAAAACTTTGAATTTCATGAAATTCAACGCCTCTTCTCGTTTCAATTCAAACTTATTCATGAAACTCATTTATCCTCTAATTTTATTTCAAACTTAGTTTGAAACTTGAAATAACTGAATTTCAAGTTCATTGCGGAGCCCTAATTGCTTTTCGCTTATACTATTCTCATAAGACGCCTCTAAATATAAGAATACGATGCCTCAGTTATACAATATAGCGTGATCAGACGCTGTAGAATAAGACACTTAACATGCGTGTAATAAGCTTGAGTTTTGGGACTAAACATGGATATTTGAAGTAAAGGACGGAGATGTGAGAGGCAAAGACTTCGCTCATATAAAACGCTTCGTATCTCAACTAGCAGGTTGGAATTACTTTCGAAACTGGCAAGCTAAGGCTAACATAAGCGAACAAGGATGTGAGCATTCAGTTGGACAAAATGATGTTGAAAATCGCCGTGGAAGAACCTCGGGTTAGCTAGTCAATCTTATAGTCCCCAAATTCTCTCGTGCGCACCCCTCTAGCGAACATCAAATCGAGCTCCTCGTACGTCCTTCCCTTCATCTCGGGAACTCTGAAGTAGCACCATATCATACAGAATACAGAAAGACCACCTGCCACAAATCATTATTAGCGTGCCGCTTTACAGAGGGTTTAGGTCAACCGAGTTGTGCTCACCAAAGAAGAACCCCATTTTCCCTCTCCAGTTGGCCTGATCTGGATTGATCATATATGGGATGGCAACAGTCATGACGATTCCAACAAGTGCTTGTGCGGCTGTTGCAACTGCAATGGTTTTGGTGCGGACTTTGGTTGCCGAAGACTCGCAGAATATCACATAAGCAACAGGACCGATTGTAAGATCAAAAACACCGTTCCATATGATCTAAAGTGGGCATTAGCAAATAGCAATACAATTTGATGCGTTTGCGAATAGATAGGCTCTGGAGTACTCACCAAAAGTATACACTCTGCCCAAATAATCCCCGGACGATTGAGATAATTTGGAGAGCAATCCAAAATACCGATCAGGAACATAATGAGTGTAAGGACTGCAAGGCCGCAATTATAAATAGGGCGACGACCATATCTATTAATCAGCACCCAAGAGCAACAAGTTGTGATAAATCCGATAGCCAAAAATCCAACGCTCATGTCGAAGGCATGATTTGTGCTGAGACCAGCAACTTGAAAGTGTTACTTTAGGCTGCACGACGCCATGATGAGACAACTTACGACTGAAAAAGTATGCAGCATATCCAACCATATAGATACCACTGAAGACTTGAGTTGTGTAGACAGCGATAGCAATCTCCGTTCGACGTATGTTGACTTTGGAGAAGACATCCCAGTAAGAAGATCCTGTTTCCATCTCGTATTCCAGTCTGTCTGTCTCCACCATCATGGCCAGAACAAGTTTGTTGTCAACTTCCCCTGAGGATAGTCTGTTCAACGATTTCTCCGCTTCCTCCATTCTACCTTTTCGGATGAGCCACCATGGAGACTCTGGAGCAAATGGAATACCGATCAAAATGATGGCAGGCCAAAGCCATTGAATTGCAAAGGGTGCGCTGTAAGCCCAATGAGTTTCAATTGTTTGGGTTCCCGCGATAACCCCGTTTGCCAGTAGTTGACCAATGACAAAACAAAGGTTGATATACGATGTGAGGTAGCCACGAAGACCAAGAGGTACTACTTCGGAGGCATAAGTCGGAGCAATGGTGGTGTAGGTCCCTAGGATGAGGCCGCCAATCAACTCGCCGACGAGCAGAGTTGACAAGGACTTTGCGAAGAATTGGTTGAAAATAAAGCCAGCTGTGCCCACAACGCAGACAGCAAATGTCTACAGCTATTAGCAAGTCCAATCCATTTTTCGAATGGCACATACCCATTTGCGACCATACCATTCCATGGGATATCCAGCACCGAGAGCACCCAGAACTTGTCCGATCGGATTCCCCATACCCAGAGCTGTTTGCCATGGCGCACTGATAATGTAACTACCTTGGTATTCGTATCCAAAATCTCTCTGGAAGGCAGGCTCCGCATACAAGCTTCCCAGAAGCTGAGGATCAAATCCAGTCATGATAACTCCCAGCGAGAAGAATACAGACCATCCCATTGCTTTCGGATAGATTTTGACCGCTTGCATGAATGTCATCTGATGCTCGATCTCTGTAGCAAGACGAGCTTCTTCTCCAATCTGCTTTGTAGGAACATCGTGGATCGAGTCTTCATTCCCAGGAACTTCAACCCCCGCGGTTTCTTCTGACTTCTCCATAACAAAGCTGTTTCTCAGTAAGTTGGAGGAAGGTTTTCAGAGAGCTGAGCCTAAATGCTTTTCCTGTAGTTTGTGGGCAGTATCTTGTTTTATCAACGCTAGATTGCATACCTCTAATATCGGACTGATAAGGGTGGATAAGGGTGAATACCAAGAAGTTCCAATGTGACCCCAGCATTGGGGAAGCTCCCCCATCTTTGCCATCCGAAGGTAGCATCGAGGCGGATCGCCGTGCAGGTTTGCCGTCGGATTGCCGTTGACCAACAAATGCCGGTATGTTATGACGATCCCATTATGGAAGGTGGTGAAGCACTCACGTTCATGTCTCTCATTTATATCCGGTGTAGCGAGCAATGACGTCCACTGAAGTCTCGAGAATAATCCGGGGGCTCACATATGAACCAATCGTTGAATATGCTCAATTCTGCGGGCACCAATCGTAACCATAACCTCGCTCTTTGGGACATGCCACCTATCGAATCCGCCACGAACTTCCCAAAATGAGCTTTACCGAGGAGCTTTTCGTCAAAGTCAAGGTCATCGACCTCTTCGAAAGTTGATCAGATATGAGCAAGACCTTTCAGTGGACGATCAAATACATAAATTAGGATGCATACTGTTCCCAAGTCGTTCTTGATAACGTTACATGAGGCAACTTGCCTGATGAAGGTGAACCCTAGGCAATGAAATGTCGTTCATTGGATTAATGAGATAAGAAAAGTTACATACCCCACTCTCGTCGCTCGAAGGACATTTGACCTAGGGTGATTTAGATACAGCCGCGCCGCAAATGGCCTGATGAGTACGACCCAATTGAAGCGAGTGCTTCTTGCCCTATGGACGTGCTGTGGGGCTTTAAGATAGTGACTGCGTGTAGCGTTGGGGTAAAATTCCGCTTCGAATAAATAAGTTTCATAGATATATGGAAGAGGCCTGCCCCAGGGTTATGAGATTAGGCTGAATAAAATCTTACAACGAAGTTTTGCTTGAGACGATCCCTTGTACACCGCTCGTAGACCAGGGAGGGAAGGTCGTTCTTCACACGATCACAGGTTACATGCTTGTGTCAGGGATTCTTCGAGATATCTTTTTATCTCCTCGCGTAGAGTTCCCATCCCCTTGCTGACATACCTTCTTGTGCACCGAGATATTTAAAGAAGCCTTTTAGACAAGTATCAAGGCCAAAGTTAATTCGATCCTGTGCTGTGAGACAAGTTGTTGAACATTAAGTTGAATGTCTGGCTGCAGGCACAAACAATTCCTATATTAATGTTCCATAATGAAACTACGAATCACCTTACTCTCCGCCGGGGTGGCTCTCACTGGTTTGGGATTGGCACAAACAGACTCGTCAGGCTCATCTCCAAGCTCTGAGCCCACTGGAAGTGCGTACACCTCGTCAAACATGAGTACGACAATATCTCTTACGGGCTATCTCAGCCCTACCTCGTCTGCCTTAACTGCTTCTACTTCGGCTCCTGGTACTTTGAATCTTGTCAATGGATCTATTAGTAATGGCCTGGCATTGACGCCGCCCATGGGCTTCAGCACCTGGAACGAATTCGGAATTGATATCAACGAGACTATGATGAAGTCGACCATGGACTTCTTTGTCTCAAGCGGTCTCCGAGATGCTGGATACATCTATATCAATTTGGACGATGGTTGGCAGCAATACCCCGGCAATCGAAGTGACCACCCAGGTCCAATTGCACCAAATCCGGACAAGTTTCCAAGCGGCATTAAAGCACTTGCCGATTATGCCCACGAGAGAGGTTTGAAGATGGGAATTTACAGTGGACCCGGAGACACAACTTGTGCCGGGTTCATTGGATCTCTTGGTCACGAAAAAGAAGATGCCGATACCTTTACTTCCTGGGGAATTGATCATTTGAAATATGACGCCTGTTGCTGGATAGACCAGTTCGCTCCGGAGATTGAGGTTCAGACAGCTATGCTGATCATGTCTGAAGCCTTGATCGAAACTTATAGACCAATCGTTTTCCACATGTGTTATTGTGGTTGGGCCAATATAGCAGAGTGGGCTGCTGGAGAAGGGGCAAATCAATGGCGTATCGGGCAGGATATCTCAGATGACTTCAATTATCCTGGCCAATGAGAGAAATACTACAACGATGTGCTTGAAATGATAGACATCGGAAACAATTTGACGCAATACTCTGGCCCTGGTCACTGGAACGACTACGATATGCTTATCATCGGCTTGAATGGAGAGAGCGAGAACCTTGTTGGGATAGGTTGCTCGAATATCGAATATCGTACTCACGTCAGCATGTGGGCGATGGTGGCCTCACCGATGTTGATCGGCTCAGACGCGCGGACCTTGAGTCCATACGACCTCGAAACTCTCTTGAATCCAGAGATGATCGCAATCAGCCAAGATCCTCTTGGCGTGCCTGCCACGGCTTGCGGAGTTGGCAATCAAGCTACTGGTGATCTTCAAGTCTACGGCCGACCATTGAATGATGGGAGCTGGGCGGTTGCTCTGTTAAATCGTGGATCTTTTTCAGCTGAGATGAACTTCTATCCTCCTCGTGACATTACAGTGGGTTGGTACATCTATAGGGTACGTGATGTATGGGCACACGAGGACCATGGGCCATTTGCTTCCGCCTACAATACAGAGGTGAGACCACATGAGGCCAAGATTCTGCGTGTGTATCAAGGATATGCCAATTCCACCATGTGGTTTCCATAGTTGAAGAAAATTGTTAATGAAACAATCGAGAGAGATATGTGGATAAACAGCGACTTAGCATAGTTTGAGATTAAACAAGCTTAATAGAATCTTTCAGTCTTTCCTACAACTTGATCAAACACTATGGTTCTGGGCAACCGACCCATGGTAATGGTGCATTTCCAAGCCCCTCCTCTCATAACCACACTTCAAATAGAACCCCTCTTTTTCCGGTCGACAGTCAAGGATTGTCTGAATTATTTAATAAGTACATTCATTGACAGTTGCTTGGAGAGCACATACTTTGTAACTACCAACCTGTGCCGAGATCTTATCCAGTATTTCTATCATCAACGTGCCTAGCTTTCTCCCTTGATAATCTTTTGCAATTGCTACGTCCTCAATGTGGCCTTGTTTTCCCAAGCTACAAAGACTTCGTGATGAATCAGTTGAAGAAACTCCAATTTTTCTCTCAGAATCTAGGGGACTCACAACTTCTTCTCTATCATCAAAGTCCCAGTTCCAATAATCTTCTGTTCAGTCACACTTTTCTCATCCACAATAACCACAATAAAATATGTTCCGTTGCTTTTGCTCATGTCATCAAATCGTTCATTCCACTGCTGCTCTGTGATATCACCAACATGAGCGAGATCACGGAGAACTTCGAGATGCCCATGCTTGAAATCTGAGCGCTGCAATGGACGACAAGCGAACCCTTCAGGAATGGACAAATCAATCGACGAAGGTATGAGAGACGGAGAGAACAGAGGGGCGTGGAGGTCCATGTCAAACTTTCAATGACCTTTTTTTACGCAGGTTGGCAGAGTCCGTGTATGTTCAAGGTGGAAGCAAATCATCCTAAGCAAAGGTGGGGGGTTAGAGCTATTCAAAACTTATTAGCCTAAAACATGCTCGTGGCCTGTACAGTAGTTCCCCCTAGATTACAAAATGACGCGGCGATGACCAAATACAGTTGTCTACGTATTCAAGCAGACAAAACTGGCCCTCCATAGCACAATTTCTCTGCGATATATTTAACCATCCACCTCATCATTGGTTGCAACACAAGACGAAACGAACTTAAAAAGGATCGACTTGTCTAGCCATATCCAGTGGTTCATCTCTCTTTAGCGTGGTAAAATTTGATGCATTTCAGTTACGGTGTACGTGGAATTGACCTATTAAGTTCTACCGGTAGTAACTCCTCTCCCAACCTTCCACAATCATATCGCTGTCATTATCAATATCCATCGCGGTAGAAGATTGCTTTTGCTTTTTCCCTTTAACATCTCCCGTCGGAGCCGTAACCTTTTTTCGCTTTTTCCCCTCTCTTTTCTCCTTCTCGTACGTGCTCTTCAGACCTAATATCTTTCTCCCATTCTCCAATATTCTTTGCCTCGCTGGATCATCTTGATCAATAAGCAGCGCTTCCTGGTTAGCCAACCTGCGCAGTTTTTCACCGAGTTTAGGAGTCCCTGCCAGGAGGTCGATGACAGATAGGCAACTGAAGCACTCAGCCCTGACTCTTGTGAACCTCGAACTCCGGAGCGACTCGTAGATCTTCATACTCGGGCTCTCGTCTTCTGGATTATATACAAGTAGAGCTTGATCCAGTAGCTTTGTCTCCTCCGCTTCGTCCCTTTTCTCTTTTTCCTCGCGTCTAGCTCGTTGTCCTGGATTTTGCTTCTCCAGCAGTCTCTCCTGCTCTCCCTTTTTCCTCGCATCTTGAATCTCCAATGTGATTTTGACGGCAGAGGCTCGATTCCGAACATCTTGAGCATTTTGCCATTGAACCGCCGACGTCGCATTTGTCGGCAGATCAGGCACGTCCATGGCTTCCAAGGTCTTGATGTTAACCCAACGAGCCCAATCCTTTCCATATCTTCTGATGGGAAATCCTTTTCTTACCCTCGTCCTCCCTAGTATCTGTGGCGGTTTGAGAGCAGTTTGCCCCAGCGCGGGCACAACGGATTGCCAGAAAGAGCGTTGTTGGACGTCTTCCATATAGGAGATACGGATAGGAAACGTATCAAACCGGTCTTTGGCATTCCCTGGTTCGAATACGTCGGTCTGTCTGAAGCGTGTCGGGGCTTTACCCAGATTGAAACATCCATTTTGATATACATTCCAATTCGGCCACTCTTCTAGCCCATGTGCAAGGTATGGTCTGTGAAGTTCTGCGTCGTTACGCAAAGGACATGTCGCGCCTCCGAACATCTATAATCATAAGCCTCATATATATTTAACACTAGTCTTTATGAGACACATACAAAGGTCTCCCATGATCTGCCGAGTTCACATAGGGCATCGTCTTCGAAGAACTAGATCAATTCAGTTTACCCCTGGCTCAAATATCTTATCACACCTGGGGTCTGATCTTACCGGCTCAGCTGACTCGAATGGAATCGGTTGCCGGCTTTTAGCATAGGCACCAAGAGCATGCTTAAAGCAAGTTAGCTTTTCAGAACAATTTTTTGTAAGAATGCTTCAATAATGCCCTTACGATAGTCTCATGTGCAATCTGCGGTTCTATTATTAGCTAAGATACTCGTTTATCACTCCATGGATCATCCATACTTACCCTTTTGGCAACGCCAAATTGCTGCACAATTCTCTCGGACACACTGAGATCTGTTTTCTTCAATGGCAAGATCATCTCCAGGCTCAGGGTAATGGTGCTTCCTGCATATTTTTTCTTCTTGTCCACCAGAACCGACCGCTGTCGATGGTATGCCCATGCAAAGTTATTTTTAGACCTCAGAGTGGGCGAAATTTCAATTCTAAGATTTCCTTGTAGATTTTCAATGCTGTCTTGAACCTTTTTCGTTGACTGAGAGGCGACGATAGGAGAACGAGTGTGGATGGAGTAAGTGTTGTAAACCCCCGAGTCTGTTGGACAGCCATCTTTGACATCTGAGGCCGGGACCACTTGCCATTGGTTGTCCATCAGAGCATCGAGCCTATCGATTGTTAATCTACACTCGACTGGATATTTATTATTGACAACAATGGTTCAATATTGGATTAAAAGGTAGTTACCATGGAGAAAGACCAGCGGTTGTAAGCATCAACGTCGCTAATCGAAGAGACGGTTTCAACACGTTCCAAAGCTCCTCTTCCTTCTTCACGTCCCATATCTGAGTGTAAAATGGATCGAGCTTCGTAGTTTTGCCAACAAACCAAGCCTTTCTATCATATATAGGATGAAAGGGGAGGGTCAAATCGCTCGGTTTTGCATCGCCTGTGCTCCAGGCCCCACATACGTCAACTTCTTGGATCGTGAAACCATTTAGTAGAGTCCTTTGATATGCTCTGGTAGAGAAGAAGAATCAGCAATGCGTAGTTATGGATGATGAACTGATAAGGATACAGACTTGTGCAATTCTATTCTGTGTAATTCTTCGACCGTAAATGGGCGATTTGGGTCGGGAACTGGAATGGGATCTTTGGTCCCATGGCGCAGAGCAAGAGCTGTCTCTTCTGGAATTGTCCCTGGAATTGTCGAGGTTGTTTGTCCCATGATTATTGAAGGAAAATATTCGTGAAGGTGTTATGTTGAGGTGTCATGTTGAGGTGTGAGTGTGCACGCGCTCCAGTCGACGCGACTTACATAGCAACATTCCTCAGCAAGATATGAAGACTGCAAAAAGTTTTATTCCAGCCCCTGTATACATACCTGCATACGAGACATTTTCGAGCGTCTATTGGCCCTCTTACACGTCACGCCGTCTTCAAGTCCTGAAGCTGCAGTGCTATCCTTTCCGATGTAGCCAGCTTTGCATCTCGTTTACGTTCGTAGTGAATATCCACCCGAATACCTTTTTTATTTATTTATACCAAACTTTGGCTCTTATTTAGTTGTATAGAACGCTATATATACCAGTTTAGGGGTTTTTTGTTGAATTTCTATTTACTGGTTATGAATTTGCAACAGATTTAGGGTTTGGAAATTTGGTGCTCCATAGTTTAAGCGAGATAACGCTATGTTTAGCGAGCGAGCCCCTGAAAGTGGGAGGGAGGTGGCAGGAGCTACTTCACCTTTCTATATACCAATCTCGTCCGTGTAGGACTTCTCACTTATAGGAAAGCAAACTAAAAAACTGCTATGTCCGTGCAGCAGTCCCTAACATTATGGATCTGTGATAGAGTAAATTAAACTCAGGCCTAAACGAACACTTCCATGCTCAGCATAATACACTTAGCTCCCTTGACTAGCCATGAAAGTCGAAGGACTTCTCTGCAATACCTGCAAAATTAGTTTTGGAAATGGAATGCGATCTTAAGACGCTTCCGAAACCCACGTCGTATCTCTGGTAACTACGACTTCATGTTCCTTCTTCCTAGGTACCCAGCTCCCTCTTCTAGATTGATGCAAGATTGACAGTCTCACTCTCGAATACTTTGAATCACAGCAACATATACCCATGAAGAATCGAGTTATTTGATTGCAAGGTTGTACTTGTACATAGATTTTAGAGACAAAATAGCTCTAGTCACCATGCATGTCTGACAGAGGGCAACACCACATATTCAGCATCGCGAATCTGAAGTCGAACCGGAAAATTGTCAAGAAAATTTACATGGAAGCAAAACTTCTCGCTTAAAGACACAAGATATGCTTCTTAAACAGTCAGCCCAGGCACAGAAATGGCATTGGATCGGCTAGAGGAGCCCAGAAGCCCGAAGGTTCCTACGTTAACGCCACAAGTGATCCTTCTGCAGCAACATGAAGTCGGCACGAAATGACGGCATATTGAACGCATTATGGAGGAAACGCCACAAATTTCCGTCACTGGAGGAGAAGTCCAAAGGTCTTGATCGAGTTTCCATGTCTGGCGCCACTGAGTAGCACAACGTCGGGTGGGCTTGGAAGTGAAACTGAGTCCCGTCCAACCAATGCTCTATTTTTGTCTGCGTGATAAATAACTCGGATTCTTACCAAGTTTTTCTTTACATCAAATTTCCAACATCTCATGGAAAGCATCGACCCAAGATGCCCTCCATTTTCAAGCTCCGCGTCCACGAAATCACTCAACCACCAATGAAATATCTCCTCACCTCCAAGCGAAGATCCCAACCCTAAAGTCACGCAAAGTACCCAGCACCTCAGCTCGTCGCGCTCTCACTACTGAACTGAAAACGATCACGTAGAGCTACCAGCCTATCCCCCGCGTTACCGCGCACGTTCCGCGATACAGCCCCGACGCAGTTCCCGACAGGGCAGCCAGCGCCCCGGACCCTGCATGCGATCGGTTCCGCGCCCTATAAAAGCACCCCGCAACCTCACCTCGCTTCGCACGGTGCTGTTCTGCTCCCCCGCATGCATATGCTTCCCCGGTACGCCATATCCAGACTTCGATCGAAGGATTGCGGAGGGTAAGCTCCAATTTGGTATGCCGACGCAGGTCCAAGCGCTTGCAGTGCAGCGCATACGCATATGATGTCTCCGTTGAAGTGCCTGGGGAATGTGGAGGTGAGATGAGCTGAACCTATGTGGTAGGGGGCGACATGAGGGCAGTGCCCTGGTTGGTATGGCTGAATGATGGATCACTGGATCAGCGCCGGTTGTGGAAATGCTGGGGAGGTGTCATAGCGAGGAGAGACACGGCATGATTTTGAATTATTATGCAAGGTTTGGCGCTGGGAGGTATGGATTGTGGAGAGAGATAAGAAGAGAGGTATGCCACCCATTTTGGACTCTTGTTGCCAGTGCATTCCAAACTCCAGATTACATCTCCTCATAAGTCTTTGTTCAACAACCATTGATATTGGTTGTTAGTCTTTGCAGTCAGAATGTCAGCCCCGGCTCTAACCCCCGAGATGATTGCGAGGAGTGGAGAGTCCAAGTTCTCTACCATCTTGGCAATCCTCCTTGTTGGCGGCACCCTATCGACTACAGTCGTTGTTTTAAGACTGATTACTCGATTTTATATCATCCGGACTGCAGGATTGGATGATTATTTCATTGGGGTTGCGCAGGTATGCCTCTATCATCATTGGTATCAAACTTCGTCTGACGTTTCCATAGATTTTGGCTATTGGGGCTGGTGTTGTGATTGGAATGGGTAAGTCTGGACTTCCAAGTACGTGCCCTTATACAATAACTGATAATATACAGAAGCAAAATATGGAATGGGGAAACACGTTTGGGTTGTTCCTCCCGAAGATCTCGTCCCTTATTTCAAGGTGAGTGAACCAAATCCCTGACAATACCCATTAGTACTGACGAAAGACAGTCGCTCTACGCCAGCATTCTCGTCTACAACGGAGCGTTGACAGTCGTCAAAATCTCCATCCTGCTTCAATACCGCCGAATCTTTACAACACCAGGAATGCAGCGAGCCACAAAAATTGGTCTCCTCATCATCTGCGCTTGGGGAGTGACAGTGATATTGATGCTCTCAATGATCTGCGTGCCTATTGTGAAGTTCTGGGACCAACCGCATCCAGGGCATTGCTTACCTCTGCTGCCGGCATACTATGCGCCTGCCTGCATTAATATTGTGACCGACTTCGGGACCTGGATTCTTCCTTTGCCAATCATCAAGTCTTTGCAGCTACCAAGACGACAAAGATTTATGCTCATGTTCATTTTTGGCCTTGGCTTCTTGTAAGTTCCCCTCGAGCTTTCTGCGAAGTGAGATATCTAACAAATTTCAGCACTTGCATCATTTCGCTCGTGCGCCTCTCTGCATTGAAGACTGCGACAGGCTTATCGGACCCGACTTGGAACAATACAGACGCAGCGACTTGGTCATATCTCGAGCTCAGCATTGCAATTCTCGCCGCATGTTTGCCAACATTACGACCATTGGCCATTAAGTTTGTTCCCGGCTTCATTTCCTCCCCCTCCGAACAGTCTCCCCCAAATTCGAATGGCTACGTACGCCAAGGACCAGAACGCCACTCAGCATGGGTTTCCGCCAAGTTCTCAAACAATACAGACACCAAAGGTACAGTTTCCACCCAAACTGAAAGCACGGACAATTTGCATGAACCCATGTATAACCTCCAGTCTTTACCGTCACATAAGATTGCAGTAGAAAGGGAATACATTGTAAGGACTGCCTCTGCAGGTGTTCCGGGACGATAATAAAAGAGCCAGAGATGAAGAAGAGTGTAATACGTGGAGGGCTTTCTTTTTGAACAATGAAGGCGGTTCTACTAAACGTCGACGGCGAGAGAGATTCGCTTTCATAGCATGCATCACGGTATTTGTGTACATATATCAAATGGAATATCTGCTTTCGTTGAAAGAATTTTGCTCCACTGGTCTGTAGCTGATGTACAACTGCCTTTGCTTCCGGGCTTGACATACAATCGATACATACAATCGATCGTCGTTGAAAGAAGCTTGGCATGGTGGCCCGTGTGAGATCAACTTGCTCTCCCTTTCGCACTGACTGAAGATCTAGCGTCTTTAAAAGCAGATTGGCTCAATCGTCTGTGAGTGATCCGCACCGCTTCCAGTCCTCCACCGTCTCCTACTCACGAGAACAGAGGAAGCCGTATCTGACATGAGCTTGGACCGTCCGAGTCCCACACAGAAATTCATTTACATGGAACTTTCCACCGCAAACATTCAACAAAGACATGCGTGCCGTGTTGCTGCAAAGTGCTGCATTGGGACATTCTGCAATGCAAGGAGAGCAGTTCACAATCGAGGCCCGTCCTGTGAATTTAGCCTGAAGAGAAAAGCCACATCCAAGATCTGCGATGAAGAGTTTACCCAGTGACGCAGGAACATCCGAGCGCATTTATCAGGTCACCGAGAGAAGTCGGATTGGACGCCATAACGGCAATGTTGTACGGGCAGGAACGCCCTCATGCGTGTTTTGGTGGCCCTGGTCTTCAAGATGCGTTCAACCCGACCTTTGGGTCTTGGCACGAATCCGGGGTGTGAAGATCGCCCGAACGCGGGCACGATGACATTCCGTCTGGGAGAGATCAGAATCCGTGCCCTAAAGAGCGAGTGGGGTTCAAGGTATGATTTCCAACGATGCGGTCTTTTGCCTAAATGCTCAGCTTACCGACTGCTGGTGGAGGCGACAAATTCGTCTTCTGGTGTCAAGAATGGAAAAGTCTTGAATACCTCAAGGTAAAAGACTGGGTGGCAGAAGATGGTTGGTTGTCGAGGACTCTTCCGAGAGGTTGGGAAAGCCCCAATGCCTCATGGAGAGGGATCTTCCGTAAGGATTTGGGAAGGCGGTGAGATGCATGGAGTCACGTGGCTGGCTCATTGGTCATTGAGCAAGTATGATATGGCTGACGTTTCTTGTAGGCAGTGAATGAGAATATCATTTTGTAAAGTCTTACGGATATTGAAGATGAAGCATACGGTTGGAAAAGAGTGAGGTTGTCTAGTGTTGAAGCTAAAGCTTAAAGGGGAAAGGCGGGTATGCTAGCGCACGTGATCTCGAACCTTGAGAAACCTCGTGCGTCGCGACTCAACCTCTCCCCTTGCCTGATCAACAGTCAAAGTTGTTGTATCTGAGGATGTACACTTCAATCTTCACCCAGTAAGTCCCTACGGATACCCAACGAAGGTAAAGGTAGGCCTCATGATTTCGAGGTGAATCATTTGTGGCCATGCAGCAATTCACTCGTTCGCGACTTGACGTTTGTCCAATTCGCAGCCTCATCGAAGCTCTTCCCTTCATGTTTCATCGACCCATCCCCAACAGTGCTTGATGAGTCTCCCCCCTAACAATCTGAGACCCGAATTCTGAGCCTCCTTACGACAAGGCATCGACGGCGGTTCTCTCGCTGGCATCGAAAGCCCTCGTCCCACATCCAACACCACAGCCCCCTCGCTGATCTCATCCAACCGCTATGGAGGTTTTCGTTCGCAATGTTCCGCAGCGAAGCACGGAGAATGCATTCAGAAAGTTTCTTAAGCCTCACCTCGACAAGCTCTCGATTCGTTGTGCGCATTGCCAGAAGCCTCAGGGCAAGTCTTTCGCAATTATGACCTTCCTCTACGTATCCGACGCGGAAAAGTTCTTGCAGCATCACGGACAGACACCAGCAGCTCCAGGTCGTCGCCCAACGCGTTTAAGTATCACAAGTATCAATCTCCGATTCCTCGGCCAGCCTGTCTATTTCCAGAAGAGCAAGAATGATGTCAATCCATACCTCGTCCGAGTCCTCGACAAGGAGGAAAAAGATCGCCAGATGAAGATCACCACTGTAGCAACTATCGATCATCCCAAACCCCCTCAAATTTTGCCGGTATTCTTCGACTGCTCCTCCATCTCGTGCGGTACCTGGAACTACGTCGACAGCAACCTCGTCTTCGAACAGCAATTGACATGGAGCTTTAAGGGCCATTTGAAATTCGGGGAGCAGAGCATGATTCTGAATTCCGAGACTGGGATTCGCGTTGACTTTCGATACTTTGGTGTTGTGGACATTACTGCCGAGGATGGATTGGAGCCTTCGATCATCTTCTCAATGTACGAGCCGCCACACTTCTTTCAAAGGATCTCTGATCCGTTGGTAGACCTCATGGCCCAGCTGGGACTCCAGCCTCAACAGCTTGAAGTGCGAAAAAATGGACCGCAAAGACATCGCCTGCCCTGTCTCGATGATGGACACAAACCTATTGCTGGCAGCTGTCTCGTTTATCGCGTGCTCCTGAAGCATGATCTTTCAGAACAAGCGGGCGGAAGTGATATCAGCAGTCGAATTCAATCTCTCAAAATTGTCCCTACAATGCCAAGGATGATCTTTCGGAGGACGAAAGTACGCCAACCTCAAGAGACATTTGCTGAAGCATTTCAACGATTATACACGAACCTGTCTAGCATTGAGTCTGGCTTCCCATTTGTGTTGGCATTCCAGATACAGAAGCTTGCCCAAGATGGGTTTCTCCCTCCGAACACTATCTTGCAGCTGCTACCCGAGATCAAGAAGATGACCACTCGATCGTCAATGCCGATTTGTGTCAAGGCGATTCGGAAGTTGTTCAATCAGATTGAGTTCCCTGGACCCGAAACCGAAGCCTCTGCTTTTCGGATTGACAAGCTAACCAAGCTTTTGAAGGTAAATGAGGAGCAATGCACCCGAGAAGCGGAAGTCGGGGATGGGGAAACTAGAACAACCGACAATGTTGCAATCATTCACAGAGTCAAAGTCACTCCCACAGCGATTCACCTTTACGGACCCGAAGCTGAAGCCAACAATAGAGTTCTTCGGAAATACCCCAATCATCACGACTACTTCCTTCGAGTTCAATTCTGCGACGAGGACGGGCAACCTGTAAGATTCAATCCTCGCGTTTCAAACGAACGGATTCTTCGCGGTAGGTTCAAGGATATTCTCGAGAAAGGAATAACCATTGCGGGACGAGAATATGAATTTCTGGGATTCTCTCACTCCTCTCTCCGTGCCCAATCCTGTTGGTTCATGGCACCGTTCGTTTACGAGGGCAGTCTACTCTGGTACCGAATGATCATTCAAGACTTAGGCGACTTCTCCATGATTCGATCCCCAGCAAAGTGTGCTGCCAGAATTGGACAAGTCTTTTCGGATACTCGAACAGCTGTCCCAATCGATACCAATATTATCCATCGTGAGCCAGATGTGACATTCGGAAATCGAGTCTTCAGCGATGGTGTGGGAACAATGTCCTATTCGGTCATGTACAAAATATGGGACAGGCTTCCAAAGGCTCAGCTCGTCAAGCCCACGTTGTTTCAAATTCGATTTCAAGGTATTTTCATCCGTGAATTGAAAGTTTGATGTCATTAATGACACATTTGCAGGTGCTAAAGGGATGATCTCCTTGGACCCTCGGCTTGAAGGGGATGCCTTGGTGCTGCGGCCCTCGATGATCAAGTTCGAAGGATCGACATCTACTGACATAGAAATTTGTGAGGCTGCGTACAAGCCACTGCCAATGTATTTGAATCGACAATTCATCAAAATATTGGAAGACATGGGCGTGGACGATCAATTCTTCCTCGACCTCCAAGCACGAGAAGTTGAACGCCTTCGCATGATCACGGATAGTCCTGTGAATGCCTCTAGTTTCTTGAGAAGGCAAACAATTGGTACACCAATCCATTTTCCTTGGCTGATAAATAAGTTGGCGATGATGAATCTTGACTATCGGAAGGATGGTTTTCTCCGCGATGTCTTGGAGATGACTATTCTTGTTGAGCTACGTCTCTTGAAACACAAAACACGAATACCCGTGGAGCAAGGTTGGCATCTTCATGGGTTGATGGACGAGACGGGCTTTCTGGATGAAGGACAAGTCTACTGCTCAGTCACAGTTGACGGCGTATCGAGGGCAATTCTGGGGGAAAATCTGATCATCACGCGAGCACCTGCTCTACATCCTGGTGATGTTCAGTTGGCCGAAGGAGTGATGCCTCCGGCTGGTTCTCCACTATTGAAACTTTCCAATTGCGTTTGTTTCAGTCAGAAGGGCACTAGGGACTTACCAAGCAAACTTAGTGGAGGCGACCTTGATGGAGATCGATATTATATCATGTGGGATAAGAACTGCAGACCGCAGAAATACTTCACTCCGGCAGATTACCCACGGCAAAACCCCGAGGAACTCGACCGGCCCGTGGAGAGACCTGATATGACAGACTTCTTTCTCAAGTTCATGGAGACTGATCAGCTGGGTCGAATTGCTGTATTACATCGTATCCTGGCCGACCAGGAGGTACTTGGTACGTTAGACCCCAAATGTATCATTCTGGCAGAGATGCATTCCACTGCTGTCGACTTCTCCAAGACCGGAATTCCTGTAAGTAATACACTCTTACCGAAGCTTATATCATTTGCTCATACTTCCTCGCATTCAGGTCGATCTATCGAAGATGCCAAAATACAATCCGTGGCGCCCCGACTTCGAAGCCCCAGGCCCACACGTGCAAATCGAGAAAAAGCACGGAATATCCTTCGAAGATCCTGATGATCGCGATCCCGATGAGCTCGGCGACGAAGATGATGATTTCTCTCACTACCGCTACTACGAAAGCCATAAGATCCTTGGTAAGCTTTATCGTGCCATCGATGAGCGAAAAATCTTCGAAGATATCAAGCATCGTGCGTCGAGCCAGAACATGAACAGCCGATCAACCGTCATTGACGAAGTTTGGGTATATGTTAAGCAAACATGCAGCCTCATCCAATGGGAACACCACCGAGGATGGGCCAAAGATATCCGAGACATGTGAGTTCTCCACTCCTTTCACCTGCTCACCTACGACTCTTGCTAACTTGCCACGCGTGCCAGGTACGAAGAAGCACTTCTCAACATTATGATAGACTACAGCGAGCATCCTGTCCGCCCTCTCACGGAGCTCGAGGCTTTCATCGGCAATATCCTCGGCAAGACCGGCGCACAGAGCAAACACCAACGCGAGCTTTCAACAAACATGAAAGACAAATTCGAAGAAGATTCTCTCTTTATCGTGAATTGCATTCTTAAGGAAGATGGAGACTGGTCGGAGGATTCTTTGGAGCGCAGCATGGCGTGCTTGGCGGTCAGTCTCGAGCCACCGAAGAAGTACCGGAAGCAGGAGCAATTGCTGAGCTTCAAGTATGTGGCTGCTGCTATTTGCTTGCGGGAGGTGGAGAGTTTTGAGAGATTGCCCGTTGGTACCGGACAGGCGTTGCTGGAGTATGTGTCGTGAGTTGAATTGTCCGGAGTTGAGAGACATTTGGAGCAGCACGGAGTACGCGAAATTGCTTGTGGCTATCTTGTGCGCGAGTAGCTTGGACCGTTGAACGACGTGCGTACACTCGACCTCTCTATGAAATGAGATATGAAGAATTTCGTTCTCCAGTTCTGCTTGTGACTTTGGGTTCTAGCTTTGCCTGACTTTCTGGCTTGTTATTAAGTTGAAATATGCTGGATTCCTTACCCTTCCCTTTACCATTCTTGAATTCGGCCAAGTCACAGGTTTATCGATCTTTTGTCCCTAGAGTCAGCTGGAAAGATCCGGTACGGGCTTGATCATCTTGAATCTTCCGGTCCTACCATTGCTACTACCAGGTGGTTCAATGACAGCCCGAGAGATTTGGCGCTTTAAAAATAGGTCTTAATATCAGCTGTTATACCACGGAAATGTTTGCACTTCACAGCCTGGTGGACCATATATCTCACGTGAGCAGCGCCCGCCTTTGCCCAGACCAGGCTCAGCAGCTTCTGCTCAATAATTTCTAGTGAGCGTATGAATAGGGTAAGCAGGCCTAAGTAAACATGAACTCAAGAGGTATCTACGTCTAGTCCAAACCAGGCAGCTCGGTATCCCCCTAGCCAAGCGTTCCTGCTTCTCTTGTCCTGCTCATTGCTCTTACCAAGACTAGCCCAGTACCGTCAGCTATGTCCTATATAAGCTTTTACGCTCGGCCAGTTCTATAAGCTACTCCAGCTTTTCGATTTCCGATCCCTTCGTCACCATCGGTTTACTTGGCAGCACTTCTTTATATCAAAAAGGAGTGTTCAAATCGAATTCGTGTTCGCAGATGTTTTCATCCCGTGAGAAGGGGGGGGCGGCAGGAGGGCAGGAGGCTCGCTATCATAAGGCAGAATCAGAAGTCGATGAAACCGATACTTGCAAAATAACAGATAGACAGCTCGATTAAACGGTGAACAGTATCACAAATAGGGCTTCCCAAGCAAGGCTCAGGAAAGGAGCTTCGAGAATCACAGGTGTAAGACGGCAAGGAGACGACGAAACAACCCACGGTGACGAGCTCGCGGGCTCAAAAGGAGACCGTGAAACGCAGCGAGCCAGCGATAGCATTACGGCCACGATTCCAGAGAGAAGGAGCCCAATTCACCAAGGAGAGGGCATAGAATGCCTCTTCCTATATCGTTCACCAATATAAATGGGAATATGACCAAAATCACATAAATGAGAAATTAATGAAGCAAAGGGTAATGCGAGCAAGCACAGTTTTGTGAATTATAACGATCGTATCTTCTATTCCCTGTCTTCTCTTTACTCAAAAGAAGAAATTTGCTAAGTAATGAGAGCATATAATCCGCAAGTTGTCCTAGTTTTCCTTATTACATCAATATAATTCATACGCCTTTTACATCAGGCGCAATACATCCGCACTTAGCTAGTTTAGCCACTATAACGATCCTTACTTAGCCAGCAGTTCGGCAGGTAGTGCCTAGAAAATGCTCTGATTCTGCTGAGGTTATGCTGTTATAGAATAGGATCGATCGCATTTTCTGGTTCTTCTTGTATTAGAGGTCTGACTGATATCAAAGATCTTGGGACCTGAATATTGTTGTTACTACGCAGTTGACTTGTAAACGGTGCCTTCAAGGATGATGGAGAAACTGGAATGCCACTCGTTGGGTAAGGAGCAGTACGATAGTTTTCTCGCAGATTAAGTAGACTTGATCTGGGTAGGAAATGTACTGTTGAGCGTTGTCGAACGCCAGATTCTTCCAGGGATCGCTCTGTTGCAGTCCGTACTGGTTTTGAGATACGCGATGGGTCATTAAGATCTGAGACGTCTCCGGGAAGCATTTCCAGATTATTTGGTGAGTTAATAATCCCTTTTGGCTTTCGATTGAGGTTGTTCCATCTTCGTTGGATCCATGGGGCTGCAATTGGTGACCATTTTCGAGAGGAGTGTTTCTCGACATCTTTAGAAAACGGGATCGACGGTTTTGCTTCTCCAGAAACAAGAAGTTTATTCGCAAGAAAAGCTATTACGACTGTTGCAATAAGGACGGGGATTGCAACCATAGGGTACCATTTTGCTGGCGCGGTAAATGTTGTAATACCAAAAACGGACTTTTAGGGAGTTAGCGAGGTTCCTCGTTTGGATATAATTGATTCGAAGAGTAACTCACAGCAACGAAACTTAGTGGGAGGAAAATAAATGCTAGTGCATTGAGCCTAGCTACTGCTTGTCCTTGTATCACAGTTTCTAAGTTGAATGCCTGCATACTGTTACTTTATTGTGGTCATATACTTGCAGGAAGGAACATACGAGGCTGAGTAAATTTTGTTGCTGCTCCAAAAGACTCGTTGCAGTCAAATCGTAGTAATCTAACAATTGAAAGGCGTCATCAAGGCGTGTCGAAAGCATCCTAATATTCTTCGAGATCGAAGATTCCTGGGGTTCTTTGGTTCTTTGTATCACAATATTTAAAGATGTTTTGTGTATCCTTAAATGTTCTCTCAGTCCGATCATAATATTGTTGTCCGTGTGGAGTTTTCGAGTCTGATCAATTATAGATGATGAAGATTTCCCTTTGTGTACGTCCTAATGTAGATTTTAGCAGATGTTATTGGGAATCATCTACGTAATAACGTACAGAAATTTGAGAGGTTAGATTTTGCTTTACAGCTCCCCAAACGCGATCCCATCTCGTGAATAGGAAATACAAGTCGAGAAAAATCCATGTCTGATTGCTTCTCAAGCGATCCCATCGCTCATAGTTAGTTTGTAAGTAGTGCTGCTCAATCTTTGAACGGGTCCTCCCAGCAGACCCGGAGATCACAATAACGAATGGGCGGTCAGAATGACGTGGAAGGCCATCTTTCGCCGAGCTCCAGACAACTACCAAGCAAGTGTCAGAAGAATTTTATTTTTATCTATTAAGATAAGAGGGTGTTTACCTAGTGCCAGGCTCTCAACTTTTGTTGCCCCAATTTCGAAACACTTTCCATTATTCTCCATATCCTCCGCCAGAATATTGATATGCTCCATGACGCACGATAGATCTATTTCCCACAGTAATTAGTACGTTCTAAAACTTTGTCATTGTAATTTCATTTGAGAATTACCTCCTTGTTCCTGATCCAGCAGTGGCAGCATAGTGGTGATGCGCGATTCGTTCAGATACAAAACAGTCTGAGCAGGAAAATTCGGTATTGCTGCTTCGAAGTAACTCAGAAACCATGGCTGCCAATCCGTCACAACACTGAAAGGACTATGTCAACAGATTTTTCTCAGCCTAATTAGTTGGCCTGCTAGACTTACAGTATCATAAGGCCCATTGAAATGGTAGCAAAATGGTTCAGCCTTTCGAGGAATGAACCAGCTGTAATGGGCGAAAAGCTCTCTGAATCGAAGGAAAGATTCCTTAAACCGAACCCTCCCACAGGTCTCATTATTCCGAATGTACACATGATGCTAGACAGCAATGGTCGTGAGGTATCTGATTTGGTGTGCGCAGCCGGTGTGGGCACGTAGGCCATGGCGGATGAGGTAGAAAATTGTCCACGCGCGGGTAGTGGACCTTGACGTTGAGGATCCGAGTATATTCGCTCATTATTCATCATCTCTCTCCGTTCTCGTTCTTCCTCATTTCGCACGCTGACGCTGTCCCCAATTTCTACCGCCGGAACTATTCTCTCCTTCACAGTCCGTGTTGCAAATTGGTGCGGTCCCCCAAAGACGGTCTTTGTGAGGCGGCTCCCAAAAATTAATAATCGAGACGGTTCAAGTAGAGTTTCAAAATTCCTCCGCAATTGTTCTTCAGTTTCATCTCTTGTAATTGCTGCTGGGATCGAATGATCATATTGGCTAGGTTGCACGACCTCTAGTCCATCTTCGTGAGGCTTCACCATTTTGGAGGACTGGGCAGGAACGAGTTTCTCGATATCTATCTCAGCATTCTGTGGTTGTTCTTTTGGGGGAAGCGTCTCTAGGGATGAGGTGCTGCCTTCTTCTGGAATTGTAGAAAGCGGATGTTCTTCAACTGCCTCTGCGCCAATCCTTCCCTCAGTTTCGCCTCCCAACTCTTCATTCTCCGTAGTCGGAAGAATGGTATTAGAAGATTTTGACATGATGAGATGGTGAAGTTTTTCAATGTGATTCTTAATGTGTTTGGAGAGTTGTTCGAGGAAGAAAATCTGGAGGGGAGAATTGAAGATAGCATCACGTTCTCAGCCCCAAAAACCATCCCTGCCTATGAGCAAATCACAACGCGACGTTCTTCGTCTGGTGACTTGTTTCCTCATGATAGCTGCATCCCCATCCAGATGCGGTAATCGGGCGTATTGATAATTGTTTTTTATTGCAAAGGTTCATCGAAACAAAGACAACCCTGAGCGATTGAAAAGAAAATATTTCCCTTCCTGTAATGTCGCATGACTCCCCGGTCACGCTATTATTGTCTGAGCGTTAACCCCACGATGATTTATGGTTTTCTCTACTAGATAAGGTACTTTCCAAATAAGAAGAATATTTTAGGGTAGGGGGACGTAAGTAAGCAGGACCCCTTATAAATATAGTATAGTAATAATTGAAAGGCAGAATGGCAAGAATAGTAAGAATACTAAGAATAGAAGAATAGTGAATATAATAAACACAATAATATAAACACAACTTAACAAGACAATAAGTGACTATAAGAGCTTAATTGATTATTAAAGAGAAAGGCACATTGCTAATATATAGAGAAGAAGTGTGTTATTCTAGATCACGTGCTTAGCTTCACGTGCTTAGCTTCACGTAGCTGATTTGGCAGCCGAGACCGCATATAAGTGGTAATAAACGCCAAGAACGTAGTTTTTAATATAAACTTGTGTTATGATATAGTGTAACGGTGATTATTAGCACTAGAAAACGACAGAAGACCCTCGCTAAGTCACATGACCTTGAACACTCACACAGACAGCAAGTTCGAGAACTGGGGCATTGTACTTGCTCCCAATGAGAGCTGTACAATTTGAAGACTGTGTTATGCTCGGATCCTTTCTGCTTGGTGGCCATGCTGTCACACGCTACATTTCATCTAACTACGTTCTCTAATATGCTCTCGTTGAACGAAGGGATGGGTTGCTGACGTTATACTAACGGGTAGGTAGAAAAGGGGGATCGCGAAACCTCACTAGATGTAAGAAGCATTTTCCGAGTTCTGGTCAGCCAATGAATTATATTATTTCAATATCTCTTTTTAACTCCTGGCGCCACACTGTAGAGTTTATTATCTCTATAACCTGAAACATGCCGATCCTAATATATTCCCTGGATTTGCCACCAGTTGGCCACAGCACAACACCTATCACTCGGCGATTCTTCTTGCCAGTTTCATCATCCCTTTCCGAAACAGTTGCTCCAAATTCCGCACCAAGAGCAAGAAGCATAATACTCCCCTTGTGAGCCACTACACCGCCAATAGTGTCAAAGTTGAAATATATCTTAAATGGATAGCTCTTATCAATAATAGCGATTCTTGAGCCGTCTTCGTTCTGCAGAAGATTGGTGTGAATCTCTTGCAGAGGACCGGCCAATTGCAATCGGCCGTCTGAGCGAACATCTTGTCCGGCAATGTCAAAGTTGTTTACTGATCTCACAACTGTGAATATTTCCTCCAAATGCCAAAAGTACATGTCACCAGCGCCCAGGGAAGCCCAGGACCACGACGGAAACTTGGTGGCCTTTTCGGTGCGAGCGGTTGGATTGCACCAAGCAAGGCCACTAACTAGACCGAGTTTAAACAACCCTGCAATGTACCCATTATCTTGCCTCCTCGAAGGCCGAACTTGATCGACCAACCCCTGAATTGCCATCAATCGATCGCTTTCATGGGATAGGTACATCTGACAATAAATCTCAACAAGATCGAGCCATAGCTGATTGTAAAACTGTGGGTCATCCCTCGACTCTGTAAGTGCACATTCCCACAAACTGCGGCGATCTTCATCATCGGGTGATTCTAATGACATTTGGATGGATGGTTGAAACTCGGCGGCTTTGATACGACCCTCACACTCCCAGAAGACCGACTCCCAGCACCAATGCAAGATGTGGTGAGAAAGTGCGCGTTCTTGTAATGTCCAGCCTCGAGAGTAGAGCGGCGCGTAGTTGACTTGGTTAGACGCAGATGGTGTACCAGGCATGATGACTGCCTCGGATAATGGATAAGAATCTTTCGTCCAGACACCTACCGAGCAAGGAGATACTGGATATTTTTGTGACGATCTTTCTGAAAGAAACCCGTGCTCGCTATCAGTTGCTGCCGCGGCCGCAATGGTGAGAGCTGCGTTCCGGTAGTATTGGCCCATCTTGGGAGCCTCGCATCTCCAGTCTTCTAGTTCATCGTCTTTTGGCCGGAAACTGTGCGCTTGGACGATGCAGATAGCGTCGACCCAAAGATAGCGAAAGCCAAGCCTCCGGGTCATCTCGATAGCTTGTTTGATGGTCGGCGGTAGGTCCTTTGTCTGAATGGCACGCCTTCTTTCCTCTAGATTCTTGAGAGTTGTTTTAGCCCTATCATTTCCTTTTCCCCAGCAGTAGCTAAGGATAAGGTATGCCCCACGCTGGCCGTTAGTTTCTATCAACTGGGCATCGTCTTGTCCACTCTCCACTTTGATGACTCGCGTTGGAAGGAGAGCAGTCTGCGACGCCTGCGTAATCGCATTGTCTTTACAACAGCTGAAGATCCAGGGTCGGATGCAAGATTCTACTATGTCTCCTAATTCCTGTGCTTGATCTGCATGCCGGAAGCCTGGTCCCTTTTAGCTTGAAGCCGTTTATATCCATTATTACACTTACGTCGAATCCTTGAAGAGGGTACTAGAGTAGTACTAGCCGATTTAGGGGCTTCTTTCACCTCTAGCAAGCAAGTTGCTGTAACTTCGTCATCGTCAATATGGACGCTGATATATGACGATCCAGAATGGCTGACAATAGTGGGGCTTGGAGTAGCCATGAGTTGGCTCGTCTCAGCCTCAAAGATGAAAATCTGTCGTACAATGCGACAGAGGGGACAACCAGCCGCGGCTGACTGATCCAGAGCTCTGAAATTCTCATGGTATTCGAAGGCAACGAACTTTGAGCAAGGCCATGTCGTAGGGAGCTTTCGGCATTTGGCACAGTTAAGACCTTGTTGGCTCGAACTGCTCATTGCGAGTTACTTGATTTGAGTAGAAAGTGATAGGTTGGGTTGAGAGATGGAGAGGCGAATTTTATAAAAGGCTTAACGTTATTCATGAGTGTTGTATTTAAGGCGAAGTTACTAGTCACATTATGCAGGCGTGTCATTTTTGTAACAGTAAGCGAGTGCCACATCCTCCTACCGATCTAGGCCTCAAAGACTTGTTAATTTCCCGAAACCTTCACTCGAAACATGCAGGCTGCTACTAAAAAGCAAGAGCAGTTCACAATCATGCACTAAAGCACCGAGTCCGGTCCACGCCCTCTCGGATCCGGCTTCCAATAATTTACCGTCTTGTCCGCAGCGACTAAAAAGCCATGGAGAGAGAAGCTCGAGCTGGCAAGAAGTGAGATAAGGCCAAGTCACAGCAAACTGGCGAAACCGACTTAGAAGCAAAGCAGAAACAAGATCATCAATTAGCACCCTCAAATCTCTTCCTCCATCAACACGAATCTAGTATACATCTCCTAACTTTTCATTCCGAATTCGAACCCCACCTATCACTTCACTAGATATACACACCCTCTGTTCAAGAACGCCCTCACAACCCATCGCCCAACCCACCCTCCTCCTCCTCGCCTCCATGCCGATGCTCCTCCACCCCATGAAACGCATCCCCAAACGCACTATCGTCCATCTCGCCCCCCATATCCATGCCCATCTCCCCCAAATCACCCAGATCGCCCATGCCGCCCTCATCGAGGCCCTCGTAGCTTGCCAGCGCGTCACCGGCTGTGTCGAGGTCGCCGAGGTCTGCGAAGTCGTTGGGGGAGGTGTGGAAGTCGGGGAGGCCGGGCGTGTTGACGGCTGAGGTGCCAGCTGTGATGGGGAAGGGGGAAGCGTTGGAGATGGGCGCCGGGGGTGTGGGTGCGGGCTGGTGAGCTTGAGCTTGGTCGGTTGTTGATGGTTGTGCTTGGGTTGATGCGGTGGGTGAGATGCCACCGGGAGGGACGACAACCCAGTCGCCGCCTGGCTGGTCGTTGGAAGGTGCTTGTTCGTTCGAAGGTCCGTCAGCCATGTTGACATCGCTTTGAGCTGCTTGCTGGGTATTTGGAGGCGCGGCTGGTTGTGGAGAGGCAATGTTCAGATTTGGTGTGCCGGCTGATGATGGCTGGAGATGAGGCTGCGGCGTAGGGAAGCTGCTTCCAGGTGTGGCATTTGACGAGAGCCCTGTGTGATACTGATCCAGCAAGCCCGCTGCTGAATTGCTCATGTCCATATCCGCATCTCCGACCATGACTCCACTGTGCGTAGATCCATTGTGTGATCCAGGAGGCGTAATCTGGGTAGTTGGCTCCTCCGCAGGAGCAGGTGGAGGAGATGGGATTGCAGGTGCCTCTTCGTAGCCACCATCTTGAATGCGGATGAGTTCCTTGACTGCTGCTGCGTGACGCCCGACAGATGCTTCGACTTGAGCGACAATGTCATCGACCTTCGGGGGAACTCGGCTGACGGCCTTCCCGTCCTCATTGTCTTCCTCGTCGACTCTGCCTTCGAGACGCCAGTACTCAGGTCCAGTATCAGTGGGATCGTCGACAGCTGAGCGCAGTTGTTTCTCGGAGATGGTGATAAGTGATCCCTTCTGGAACTTCGCCAATCTTCTTGCATGCTTCGCCTTCAGCTTCTCAATCTCCCTGTTGGTCTGTGCAATGCGATCGTTGGCTCTCTTGCGGAACTCATCTGCCTTGTCAGGATCCAAGCGACCAACATAGGTGAATTTCGCAACATCTTTCTCGGGATCGAAAGGGGCATCGAAGATTCCAGCTGTGAGACTTGCAAGTTCACCACGCACACCAAGACCGAGATCTGCAGGTATGATTTGATTGATCGAGTATGGCGAAGATAAGATCTCTTCCATCCATTCGTGGTTCTGCTTGTATCTGCTCATGCTAATCTCGCGCGGCGTCGTGTGGTCGAAGAGGTCTCCGCGAGAAGTATCTTCCTCATCATCGATTTCGAGAACAGCAACGGCACTGCCAGCAGCTGCTTGATTTGCATTCGCTGCAGTACGGACCCGTTTCGGGGGAGGACCAGGTGTCGCATGCTGTGTAGGGTATGCCATCGCCTGCGGGATTCGCGCTTGTGGAGTATTGGCGCCATACAACGGTGGGCCTCGAGGAGGGCCTTTGGGGAAAGAAATCTGGGGCCAATTGGCACGGTCGTGAAGCATGAACTCCTTCTGGACGATTTGACCTTGCGAATGGAGGTATGATCGAGTGTTCATTGTGTGTTGGATGCGCATGTCGACTGGGATCACATTGGAGGGGACTCGTTCGTGAGGTTCGGATTGTGTGTAGTGTATGATCCACATTGCTGGGTCAGGTGCAGGAGCCGCATTCGGGAATTTGGAAGGGAGAAGACGATATCGACGACGAGCGTGTGTTGCGAATTGTTCTCCGGGAGCATAGCCGGTCTTGTGTTGGTACATCTCAAGGGTCTGCAAACAGTCAACAACGGCATCGGAATTGTGGCGCAACGAAGTTCAAACTTACATAGCCACCAGAGACCTCCACCTGGTAGGCTGTCTCCTGAGGAGGCCAAACATAGCCATCGCTGGGGAAGTCAGAGCCAAGGGAGAGAGATTGCCACACGAGAAGAATTGAGTTGTCAATGGGTCGGTCGAGGTATGTCCAGTAGAAAGGATGTTGATCGCGAGCGATTTTGGGGGCGCCAAGTAGATACTCGGCTACTTTGTCTGGATGAAGTTGCTGAAGTGTGGGAAATCTGTACGTTGAAAGCAAATGAACGTGAGGTTGCTTCAGCCTGTCAGCTTGAAATTTGTCAGGGCAAGTTCCGCAGACTTACCAGCTCGCGCTGGATGCCCTGACTAGGGTCCTGCATTGTGTCGAGCAGAGTTTGGTGAATCTGACAGAGGTAGAGAGGGTTGAGTGCTGGTCCAGGAGAAAGAAGTTGACGATGTTGCGGCGCGACCAGCAACGCGACAACCGCGCTAGCGGCGAGGCTAGCGGGTCACGTGAAGTCTCTCGACCCCTGTTTCTCATCAGCAACCACACTTCTTCATCCCAAAGCATCGCAGGCAGCACTTACGGTCCACCAACAAATCGAAGTTGGCATCTTTGTATGGCTAATAGAAATCAGTATTTCATCTCATTGTTCTAAATGGACTTGAACAAACCGAGTGGCGGATTCCCTGGCGGTCGAGAAGTCGGTTTCCAGCCAATTACTCCCAGTCGTACAGCCAGGCCATCCCTCCCCGAGCCCGCCTGCGCTGCTCCGCCTCCCACTTCCGCACCATCCCCTCGTGATGAGTCTGGGCTTGCTGGGAGGGGGTGCGACAAGGCGAGCCCAGGGAGAGAGACCGCAGCATCTCTGGGAGGAAAGCCACGGCAGCGGAGATCATCTGATTAAAGCCATCCTGATTAGCAAGTGCTTTTCTCAGTGACAACAAAGTTTCAGGAGATGAAAAACTGGAAAATACCGTTGTCATCCAAAGGAACGGCAACGTCCATACCGGCTTCCCGGGAAGGGGCTGCTGGGCGGGAGGTGGTGGTGGAGGAGCAGCAGCTTGCTCCAGGCGGACCTTGGTCTTTCGACCAGTGGGCCGTTCAAGGAAGATCTTGGTGGTCGGCATTTCGTTTGGTTCTTGTTGTTGGGTATTTCTTGAGAGGGATGGTCACGAGACGAGAAATGTTGGTACAGAACGCTTGATTCAAGAAAAAGAGAAAAGAAGAGAAGGACGAGAGGGAAGGATTGGTTTATCATATTCAGTGGACAATATGAGAGTTCTCTATATTGTCTGGTGTTTAACTCCTATTCTCACGACTCGCTTGGGATGGGATAATAGGCGGTGTTGTTGACAATATCAAATTCCGAAATTCACCAGACGAGTCGGCCGTAACTTCGCTATTGTCCGTTCTGGTGTGCCAATGCCCAAGTATTCATCCAGATTTTTGATTGAAGGGGACGGTCAAGCCGGGAGGAAGTACTTAGACTGTTCAAACGTATTTGGGTCGAAAGAAGTACTCGAATCCCCCCCCTAATCCCTGCCCATCACTCCACTCATATAGTATCTCGGGGAAAGCCGCTCGAACAGCAGAATCAAATTTCTAAACAAGTCACAAAGTATAAAACAAAAAGGTATCAGCAAAGATTTTCATTGAGACTAGTCTAAGTACACTCCCATCAACATCCTCGCGTGTTATTGCCCATCATCCATTTTCCCAACCAGACGCCATTTATGCCTGGTACGTCGATGCACTCACGTTACCACCACGTCCAGTCCAGTTAACGTGAATATTCTCGCCTTCCTTGTACTTCGCGTTCGCAAACTCAGGCTTGATCTTGAAGGTGTGTGCGCCGAAGTAGTCACGCTGCGCCTGGAGCAGGTTGGCGGGCAGGTCCTTGGTGCGGTAACCGTCGAACCACGAGAGAGCGGTGGAGAATGCCGGGGTCGGTATGCCGAGGAGAGCAGCCTTGGCGACGACATCGCGCCAGCCGGGTTGCGCCTTGTGGATGGCCTTGTTGAAGAAGTCGTTGAAGAGGAGGTTCTCGAGGTCGGTGTTGGCACGGTAGGCGGCGGTGATGTCCTTGAGGAAGACGGAGCGGATAATGCAGCCACCACGCCACATGAGGGCGATGGAGGGCTTGTTGAGCTTCCAGCTGTATTCCTTGGCAGCCTGTAACCTGTTAGTGGTATACATTTAAAGGGTCCGGAAATAGCGTACCTCTTGCATGAGCATGAATCCTTGGGCGTACGAAATGATCTTGGATGCGTACAAAGCTTGTTCGAGATCCTCAAGGAATTGCTCCTTGTTGCCCTCGAATTTGTTGCTTCGGCCGACGAATTGGAGGACCTTGGAGGCACGGGTGCGCTCGCCCTTGATGGAGGAGAGACAGCGGGAGAGCACGGCTTCGGCGATCAGAGTGACAGGCATGCCGAGATCAAGAGCGTTGATGGCAGTCCACTTTCCGGTTCCCTTTTGGCCAGCAGAGTCGAGGATCTTCTCGAGGAGAGGAGTTCCGTCGTCATCGTTGAAGTACATGATGTCGCGGGTGATTTCGATCAAGAAGGAGTCGAGGACACCCTTGTTCCACTTGGTGAGGACATCACCGATTTCCTTGTCCTGCATTCCAAGACCACGCTTCATGATATCGTAGGCCTGCGAATGTCAGATGAGCCAATTGAAATTCTAATTGTTGTACATACTTCGCAAATCAGTTGCATGTCACCGTACTCGATACCATTGTGCACCATCTTGACGTAGTGACCGGCACCCTCATCACCGACCCACTCGCAGCAAGGCTCGCCGTCGCTCTTGGCGGCAATGTCTTGGAAGATATCCTTGATGTATGGCCAGGCCTCCTCGTTTCCACCAGGCATCAGAGAAGGGCCATATCGGGCACCCTCCTCACCACCGGAAACTCCGGTGCCGACGAATCGGATGCCCTTAGTTTTCAAGTACTTTGTTCGGCGTGTGGTGTCGGGGAAATGTGAGTTACCGCCGTCAATGATGATATCGCCTTTCTCGACATGTGGCAGCAGGGTCTCGATGAAGTCGTCGACCGGCTTACCGGCCATGACGAGCATCATGATACGGCGGGGCTTCTTCAGCTTGGAGACGAACTCCTCGATCGAGTGTGCGCCCTCAATTGACTTCCCTGAGATTTTGTTAGCCTCGCGCAAGATGTGTGGTTGCTGGGATATCTCGGAGCTTTACCCTTAGCCTCGTTCGCCAGGAAGTGGTCAACCTTGGAGACAGTTCGGTTGAATGCAATGACATTATAACCGTGGTCAGCGGCGTTGAGAATCAAGTTCTGGCCCATCACGGCCAAGCCGATCAGTCCGAAATCTCCTCTGGGGGCATTGTCAGTTGAATATGTATGAGACGCGGGAGCAGTCCCGCCTATGTTGATGCGATCAAGGCGTGCGCTGAGGAGTAGAAGAGAGTGGTCAGAGGGATTTGAAATTGAAGCTGCTGATGCTCCCATCGATTGCCCCTCTGCTGCTCGCAGATTGCCGTCGCACGAGGCAGCGTTGTTGCGCAGCCAGCAGGACAATGACGATAGCGATGGTGGGGTAATTGTTGATTATGAGAAAAGCAAAACTTACGTGGGGCCCGACATCGCGACGGTGGATGGCAAGAAGGGCAGAGAGAGCGTGTGAAGCTATTCAGATTAATTGTCCCGTGGGTAGATGGGAGCAATGGGGGATGCGATGCAGCAGAACGAAGAGTGTTGCAAGAGAAAAGAATTCAAGAAGTCGTTGGGCGGATTTGACGGATGGAGGATGGAGGGGTTGGCTAGGAGAGGCTAGCCAGGCTAGGCCCGCTTAAGCTGTTTCTGCTTAGTAGGCAAAACGCCGGGTCTAACGCCGCTTCTACAGCACCCAAGCAGGATGGCCAGCACTCTGTGACAGGCAGAGTATCACGAATCACCGCGGGAGCGTGCAGACAGCAATCGCCGGCATCTGAGCGGGATGCCGATGAGAGATGGCATATGGGAGATACGGCGGCTTTTGCTTTTCTAGGAACAAATTGCTGCTTTGAGAAAGAGGCATTTTTGCACTTTTGAGACCGTGAAGACTTTTCCGGAACATGTTCCAGAAGGCTGATGCTATTGTTCCGACGGTTATTGAGTTCACGATGTTTGCCCGGGACCCATGCTGGTTGATTATTCACACCAGATAGGGCCCAGTGGGGTTTCATCCAGTGAAAGGCCCAAGATCATCAACGGTCGACAACTGTCCAATAACTTTCAAGTCCGTAAGAGCGACCAGAATCTGAGTCATGATTTTTGTATATTAGATATAAATCGCTCAGCCCAATTATCCACGGCGTGAAAACAGGAAATGTGAGGAAAAGGTCACCTGCTCGGTGGGGTTGGGTCTCTTACTCTCGCCACTCCTAGGCAGCCTGAAGCATGATGACATTCCGGCATCTCAGCCTTACGGTCCGTTCCGGAAAAACTTGAAGATGAGCTTGAAATAATCGGGCCAACAGCTGTTGTTTACAAGTCACTGAAGACAGATGCGCCGTACTGAGAGCTCTCGGAAAACAGTCTTTCGGAAACGGAAACCTTGGATGAACTTGGTGCTGAGGTAATGAAAAGGAATTGTCGGGTTCGACAAACCGATAGCTGTGTTTCCGAAAACCCCCACCTCCGGCGGTTTCACCCACTTGGTCAGGCACGTGATCCTTGATATTTCCAAGGTTCTCCGGGCAGGGCGGGGCGGGGCGGAGCTCGGGCCTTGCCTTCTCAAACTCCAGCCACACCAACACCTTAAATTTCTGAGCCCCATCGCGACTCACCTCCAACATCCAACCTCGCATCGCATCGCGACTCGACCACCTGCCCGACGTCGCAGCTTCGACCTGCTACCGCGGCATTGCGACACACTATACCCATACCACATCAGATCGAGGAAGCCATCTGCGTCAAGGCGCAAGAGGTACGTGACTTCTATCAAGAGATCCACGCACAGCAATTCATCATGTCCTACCCCCCACCTCCAGGTCTCCCCTCGAAATCCACACCATCACCACATCCATCTCTCCCCGCCAAACCACCGCCTTCAAATTCGAACTTCAAGCCCGCCTACAATGCAGGCCGCGGTGCTCCCTCCGCCTCATTCGGCACCTTTGCCGGCTTCGCGCCAAGACAAGTAGCTGCTCCTCAACCACCAGCCTACAATAACTACCCACAACCCTCGTACCCTCCAGCACAACAACCATATAATGCGTATGCACAACCACAGCCAGAGCCTGCTTATGGCGCTGCACCACAGATCCGAAATCCTTTTGCACCACCGAGTGTGGCGGGACCAGGCAGAGCATATGAAGAGGACCCAGAGATGGCTGCACAGATCGCACAATGGCAATCCGCGTATGTTGGTAAAGAGGGACAGTCGTCATCAGGAGGCTATACCGGCGCCGTTCGACGGTATCCCAATACAGGAGAGGGGGCGGGAGCTGCAACATCCGCAAACGCCGCTCCGCTGGGAGGAAGAGTCGAGGGACCGAGCATGAGTTCAGCAGCCATGACGAGCGCAGCACACAACGACACCGGCGTTGCCACCGTCGTTAGCGACGCAAAAACCAACACCAAGACCGTCGTCCGCTCTGGTGGAGGAACAACATGGACCGACTCCTCACTTCTCGAATGGGACCCCGCGCACTTCCGCCTCTTCGTAGGCAATCTCGCAGGAGAAGTCACCGACGAGTCACTGCACAAAGCCTTCGCACGATGGCCTTCAGTCCAGAAAGCACGCGTCATCCGCGACAAGCGCACCACGAAGAGCAAAGGCTACGGCTTCGTCAGTTTCAGCGACGGCGACGAGTTCTTCCAGGCGGCGAGGGATATGCAGGGGAAGTACATCGGCAGCCATCCGGTTCTGCTGCGACGAAGCACCACCGAGATCAAGGCTGTCAACCCGAAAGATATGAGGAATAATAAGAATAAGCATAAGGGGAAGGGCAAGGATAACAAGGATAAGACTGGTGCTGGTGTTCAGAAGGCAGGCGCGAAGACGAAGGGCGGATTAAAGATTTTGGGCTAGATGGGAATGGGGCGTTCTGGTGCGTGGCATCGTTGGAGTTTGTAATGGATCGATAATAGCTGGGCTGGACATAGCAAAGCAGCATTCGAGAGCGACCGAATAGAGCATGAAGAACAATGAACAATCAACAGTGCATAACATACGATAAACTCATATGACCAACTAACCTTCTCCGCGCAGTGATCCATACGCAGCTGAAGTCAGCCCACAACCCTTCTGATTTTGAGCTCTTTCCAGTCTTCACGTCTTTCCTTAACTCAGGCTTCCAGCCTATCTCTACATCCGTGATACGATTATTTACAACATGTCCATTGTTATCATCTACCTTGGAATAATTCTGCTACGGCTATGGCTATGGGATAGGATATGTCGAGCAAAGACCTAAGCCTTGTTATCGGCGGGCATATACGGAGATTGGATTGCATTACGTACCAGCTTGCTTGCACGCGGCCTGCCGTTATTGATCTGTGCGAGTTTTGTGTTTTTTAGCGCGAGAAACTTGTATTTCTTCTTCGTGGAGTCTGCTCCTCAGGTACGACTGCATGACATTGTGCAAAGTAATGCTTTTAACACTACGAGGTGCTAAAGATTGGAAAGCCAAAAGGAGATTCTTTCGTGCATTAAAAATGTCACGGGAATACGGGAGATTTCTTGCAAAGAATACCCAGTGGGTCATATCTTGATTCATACTTTGGTGTAGTATAAACTTCCCTCTCAAGTCCAGGGTAGCAGCGACGGGATGCATCGAGCACCGCATTCAGCAGCTTTGCTCATCTTACTTCATTTCAATACTAGACGAAGACTTCAATTTTCTTATAATGTAAACTATAGAAAAAACTCTGAGCAGGTTACTCCTCGGTATCATTTAGAAATCTAGTGGATGTCTTATTGCTTCGAGCTAGTAGCTGGCTGAGCGAGGTGAAAAGGGGCGGAGGAACTTTATCTAAATAATAAAATCTAAGAGGACAGACTTTCGCTCCCCGATCAAATGAAACTTAGGTGGGCCAAATAAAGAACCTATATCGGTTTGGCTCAAATCCGAGAGAGCTGGAAAAGCCTTCAAAGATGCCTTATGCACACGCGGCATATATTCTAGCCATTAAGCTTGAGCCACGAGAGCAAGGCAGGCTGTGGGTTGCCTGGAAGACTAGGACGCTTGCAAGGCTGAGATCAGGCTCCCTAAGTGATGTTTTGGTGTTGTCTCACGTGTGATGGATGTGGCTTGCTAAGCCTCGCTGGGCACCAACTTCAACTTCGCTAACTTCTCATCCACGCCCGGCCCTGCAAACGTTCACCATCGACCTAGTCTTCTATCCATTTGATTCTATCAAAGACTCAACTCAATTTGGCATAAAACACACTATCATCACTCTTGTCACCACCGAGAGCTTCAAGCGTCACCATGGACCCCCTCAGTGGAGCCGCTAGTGTATTCGCTGTCGTGTCGCTAGCGCTTCAACTCGTGGACTCCGTGGTCACAATTCGTGACTTCTGCAAGCGATTCAAAGGTAGCAAAGCTCAGATAGATCGTCTCCTTGCGGATTTGTTGCTTTTGCAAGCCATTTTGGAAAGCCTCGCGGGCTCGTGAGTCGAATAGAGAGTGTGTTGGATGCAAGGCTGTGCTAAATGTATTTCAGGCAACAGAATCTCGACACGGTGATCAATGCAACTCCCTTATATCTCGCACTGGAGCAATGCGCGGACCAGATTCGGCCCATGAAGGTCTTTGTAGATGACCTTGACTCTGGTCGGCAGACTCGGCGAAAGCGGACGGCTCTAAAGACTGCGCTTTCAACCTCCAAGTTAGCGGAGTTTCAGGCCCACCTTGATTCGGCAAAGCTTACCCTGAATACTTGTATTGGCGTCACGAGCTTGCTGTTTTCGTGAGTATTCTTTATATGTCATATGTGCTGTGTCTATCAACTATGGCTCCATCCATTAGCGAAGTAGTCAATCTTAGAATTCAAAACTTTGCCAGTCAAATCTCAATACCTTATCATGTTGAAAAATTGGAGCTGATAAATTCTTAGTTATGCTAATCGTGAAGCCATTCTTCTTCAACTGAACGACATGCACTTAACCATAAAGTCTAATAAAAATGACAGAATTGCCATCTCCGAAGGTCTGGTTAACCCCTCTGACAAAGGCCCCATTCCCCATAATCAAGGACAATTCTCCTCGCACTACCATGAGTTAGTGGGTGGCTCATGTGTTTCTATAAATGGATTATACTTACTACGATGGGTACCTCGCTCTCTCTGGCCAAGATATCTCTATGCATTCGTGGGAAATCTTGGGCGAATCGAATATAAAAGTCGAGAGCAAAAACGGATTAGACGGTCAAGCGATCCAGGTGATTTGGAAACGGTAATCATAGGCTCTCGAGTCCTCTTCGCCATGTTTCCTATAATTCGTACAGCTTTCACTTACCGAGCATCGGCTGTTTATGGCAATTGGTCCCACTCCCTGAGGGTTCACTCAATCTTGCCCTGTGATGCCCTTGTTTGGGGAGTTTGCAAGTCTCGTAATCTCCTTGAGCTGAAGAGGATACTGAGCTCTGGAGAGGTTTCTCCATTCGTATTAAATCCAGACGGCGCTTCGCTCCTTCATGTAAGTGGCCTTTGTAACATATTGTTTGGCAAGGCTTTTCTGACTAGACTCAAGTACGCTGCAGCAGGTGGCTCAATTGAAATGATTAAAATGCTCCTTGAAGTTGGCCTTGACTGCAACTCATATGCGTATTTTAAAAATGGTCCTTCAATGAAACGCGCCTGGAGTATTGTAAGTTGGTCGGACAGGTAAGAAGCCTTGCATGACGTCTTCCGAATCTCATTATTGATACAATCTTAAGGCACCCTTTAGATTGCATATCATGGAAATATTATGACATGAAGTCAACCGAACGTTTCGAGGAAATGATTGAAACGATCAGAACTTTCTTTCTTCGCCCGGACTTTGACCCGGAATTGGTACACCTTCAGTTCCTCGGTCAAGATTTAGCTACGACTAAATGGTTACTATCACAGGATTATCAACCACTACCACAGCGGTTCTTAGACTGGACTCTTCACGAGCTTTGTTATCTTGATCGGTACGACGATGGCACAGGGGAAGAATGGGCTGAAGTTGTATTGCAAGCTCTCAAACGAGGGGCAAATATCCACAACTGCGAAGGAGATACTTGGTGGACGTCAGTACGACCATGGGGTTCTAGAGAAAGGTTGGGACTAGAAATCGGAAGAGAAACTCCGTTGGACACGTTTCTTTCTCGGAGTCGGGAGGGAGACGCGGCTACATGGTTACAAGTCCTCGACAAGTTTGGCATCAATTTACAGGAATACGCCAAAGAGGAACAGGAGCTGCATGATTTCAACCATAGAGTGTTTCAAACCTGTGAAGGTGGCTGTGGCATACGCAAAGTTAAATACTGCTATTCAAAATCGACTCCGGGCAGGATGGAGATACGACTCGGATCGTTGCTGGACTGGGAGACAGCCTTCCACTACTCTGCCCGTTCCGCACGTTCTGTTCACGATTACTATCACGATTTATTCTACGATAACGATGACAATCTCTTTTGCCTGAGCTCTCTCTTCAAAGGACATGGGGTCTTCGACGGATATCTGGAGGACGAGTCTGACGATGACGATGAATCTGAGAAACTAGAAGCTTTTCAGCAAGATCCAAGTATCTTCAGGAAAGCATACTTGCTGTTAAGCAAGGAAAGCGTGTGGCTCTACTGGATCATGATCTCACTCATCTGTCACTTATATCTACATTTCTGGGTTTTGCCGTGGTTTCGAGGTTATTCAGAAAAAGGATAGCGGTTCGGACGGCGGGAACCTGACGTCGAGAAACGCATCACTATCGAAGAGCTTATTAGCGCCGTCATTACTTGTCCGACATTCTGAAGACAATTGGCAACTACTTGAAGCTAGACCGGAATAGTACATACTCTTCTTGCTTGAGACGGTTACTGTACATATTTTCTCACTAACTTCCGGCACCATCATCATTGCCTCAATTTCACGATAGGAAATTCAAGCAGCATTCACCTGTATAGCTCTAGTACATCGGATTTTGGGCGAAGGAAATGACTTCGTCGACAACAGAATAGCTGTCATTTTTACTGTACATTTTAACGGCGTATTTATGGTGGGAGAGAAGTCCTACGTGCGTGCCTGTAACCCCAAATCCGGTTGAAAATTTGAGGTCTCGAGGAGCAAGATAGAAATCTAACAATCGAAGCAGAGTCTGCAACGGCTCTGCAGAGGTATCCATCAGTGACAACCTCTCCATTAACATCCTTGCCTCCGCAAAATTCCTCGCTCAGCTCAACTTTGCGCTCGCCAACGCCGGCTTCGTAGCCTGGCACGTCAAGTTCGCAGTCGAGAAATGGTGTCCCGCAACCCGGATCCAGCGACCCGACATCTGGCTCTCCACTGGTCTGAACGTCTTCGACCCTTCCTGAACCCCATTACCAGCCCCCACCGCTAGCCATCCTGATTATCCTTCTACTCATGCAACATTTGGTGGTGCGGCAAGTGCGGTCATTGTGGCATTCAGTGGCGGGAGCGATGTGGTTGATGTTAAAATTAGCTCGAATGTTACACACATTAAAGATAAGGGTGTCATTACGAGGACATAAACGAATTCTATGACGGCGATGATTGAGAAAGGATGGAGTCGCGTATTTGGTGTAATCCACTTTTCGTTCTCTTCGGGCGCTGGGATTGAGCTTGCGAATGAGGTGGCGTTGAAGACGATAGAGAAATTTGATGCTTTTGGGCAGAATCTCTAACGCTTTGTTAAGATTGTAGAGTTTTGAAAGGTGATGACGGTTCTCGTAGCCTTGTTTTGAAGAATGTGGCAAAGTTAGAGTAAAGAGGCTTACTAGGTGATAATATATGTTCCCGCTCGGAAAGCAGTCTATAATTCCCAAAGAAAAAGTCACATCTTACGCCAAATAAAACGCATACATGAAACTCAAACCATCATGAGACCTTTAAATACCTTCAAGGCACCAAAGAACAGATGTGACGCCTAAAACATGCAAAAACGACCCTGCCCAAAACTACAGAGACTCCAAAGCGGCGTACCATTGCTCAAACATATCTCTAAACACCAAAGAGCCGCACCGAGAGCAGAAAATGGATTACCGCCCATAGTCTATTCAAGATCAGCAGACAGTTCCGGAAGCTTGAATAGGTACTTACAAGGGTCTTGTGGTTGTGGATCTGGTTGAGATGTCTCTTCTCCCTGAGGGTAATTGGCGCGAAAAACTGAAGTCGACATAGTGACTAAGTCGAGAGGTGACAGGATTGTTGTTTTTATAACGGAAGACTGATTCAAAAGGGTTTCACTCTGCAATTGAGACGAGTTTAAAATCTTAGGGATTTCAGATGCCTTGAGACAAAAGTAGCTGCCTCACTTATATACCAAGAGCCATCCATCCAGCCAGGAGGAGGAGGTCATCAGCGAGGAGGAACAATACACCGACACCTTGAACGTCTACTGCACCCAGTGCAACTTACTTCCGAATTTGCACACCGAAAATTATGCATGTATGTCTTGACCGAGACTCCGATCATCAACTAAAACTCATCCCATTGATTCGCGGTAAATGCGTGCCGCGCTCGCCTCACTAACCAACCCTAACGTTTCCCGCGCTTGAACAAGGATTCTTTTCAGCCTTACTTTCTCTTCAGCAACTTTAGCCGCGTCTGCCTAGATATTGAACATCATTCATTGGAGGTGTTGCGCGTTATGCATCGTCTAGCCAATGCTTTGAAGCGCGAGAAGCGGTGAATCGTTCCTTTACAGTGCTTCGCCACCACGGTTTGACGGGGTTGGGAGTTCAGCTGCCGCGGAAAGAGGCGTAAGCGGCATGTGGACCACAAGAATTCCTGACGCTTAAGTGCGGCGCCGGATGTGAGGCTGTAGGATTTGGAAGTTGAGACCAATAGGATGGGTTATAAATTGATGCAGATTATGCAGAGTGCTGATCAAGCAATGGGAAGGAGGAACTGGTATTTTTTCCGAGTCAAGAGCCTTCCCAGGACCAGGCTGTTATGTGTTCAGACAGGTTGCAACGTGAGGAGTTCTCAGCATTCTGCAAATTCCGCTATTGGTGAGGTGGGACCACTCATTCCCTGGTACGTGAGTCATTCAGCAAATATCGAACTCAGGGCTATTACTTTCAATGTGGATAACGTTGTAGAAGGATTTAGGCGCGTAATTGAAAATTTAAAATCTATACGTAGAGTCGGAATTTCTAGGGGGCTTGGACAAAGACTGCCTCACTATAAAACAATACCGAAGTGGAAGAGAATGTGGATGTCTAAAGAGCTTTAAGAACACCCACTAGAATATTATTGTTTTTTCTCTCAGCTAACCCCAAGAAATAAGCCGACTAGAGTCTTGCAGGTACCCCCGCCACAAAACCAAGAAACGAATATTTCAACGCCTGTCCAAGTCCCTTGTCAAACTCACCCACCACCAGCTTCAAGGAAATCAAATTGCATGTAAAGACCAGGCAATCCACCACAAATCCGATTAAGAGTAATTTCATTTTCCGTAATCTGAACCGTGTTAGTACATGGTCTATCCTAACTTGGATTTCTCACACTTACGAGGATCGGCTGGAGTTGGCTGGATTTCAGAAGTGTCTCCACTTTCTTCATCTCCACTTTCTTCATCTCCATGCATATTCAAAACCTCCTTGCTGATACGCATGATAGGACCTGTGAACATGATGTAAAGCTATTGAAAATTGAGAGCTCTTCGATAGCCGATAGCAGAAGTGTGAGAGCCAAGTGACCCTTCGATAGGTTATTATCTCAGAATCAGAGCCAGAAAACAGATGGGTAAAGAGTAGAGAGTGATTTGTAGTCAAATCAGAGAAGCTGAATGAAGATGGAAATCGAGAAAGCCACTGGGGAGACGCTGATTGTTATATGCAAGAATCATCTAGAGCAGATATTGGCATTCAGTAACTTCCCTGCAGCTCATCCATAGGTGATCTATCTGCTATCTTGCCGATCAGTGCTCATGTACGAAGTGCGCACGTAGGCCGTCCATAGATTCGATCATCAGAGGCACCAATGCTGAATCAGACAGACCGTGGATGGTTCCATAAATCTCCGAACACTCTCACAATGCACTTGCCACTTTGCCGACATCGCCGACACTTCAAGAAACAGGAACCCTCGAGTCTGCCCTCCCAAAATATGAGAAGGAAAAAGAAGCCCAGCTGACCCACTCAATGCATTTTGAATCTTTCCAACCTTTTTATTCGCTGGTATGCACACCATCGCTGCACGCAATATTGCCTCATGCATGCATTACGTGTCATGCTTAATGCTGCATTGGCCGGCGGGCACACCAGTGAGAATATTTCCTGCAAGAAATATTGGATTTCTCTAGCCTCCCATTGGAGAAAAGCGTTCTTATCGCCGTAAGAATGCATTATGCAGCTTTTCGAATTTACCATTGGGTGACTTGCACACCCTTTCTACGAACTCATCTTCTTAGCTATGTCGTGTAACCACCCTCGAGGAAAGCCACCGAAGGGCACATTGCGTGGCCCTACTCGGCGAAAGCCAACTGATTTCCCTTTTTCTTCCTTATCAAGTCTCAGCGACGGGCCGATGGCAAGAGTCACACGGAGAAGAACACGGCTTGAAGCCGACATCGCGATGACCTTTTAACACTTAATAGGTTGTAGACGCTGCAATATATAGTAGTTTGAGGGTTTTATATGCCAGATTTTGATATATTAAAACGCTATAAGATTATAGTTGCTATGTTATAAAGTGATTAGTCAACGTCTAATCATGTAAAGAAACCTTGGATTAGAAGAACTACATCGAGGATTTTAGCTAGAGACGAAATTAAGCGAAGGTGAAAAGGGCCTTGATTGAATTTCAATCAGGCTTTGACAATTCTCCCTGGCTTGCCTGTAACTTTCACGAAATGAGTGTCATATTATTCAATCTGAAGTATGATGAGGTGGGCACGAGGCACTAAGATGGAAATATAAGGTTCTGAAGTATATTTATTTTCTGCTCCTGCTCCTACTTAAGCTAAAGCGTAATCGAAATCGCACGAAGGTCTTTCTCTAATACTAATTCATTTTACACACGCTCAAGTGTTTCTTTATCTCTCATTTTCCGTACCCTGGAGACGCTCAGGTTATTGATACACGCAATTTCTGATCGTCGAGACTAGATATTCTAGACGCGGGAGGTAAATGGATAGACTTACAAGGATCTGCAGGCTGAGTCTCAGTTCGAATGTGTGTAGGCTGCTCTCGACCTCGAAGAGCAAGGAGGAGGGGAACCAAAGATGGGTTTGCCATCTCTTGAGTCTTGAGTTAGGATTGGCTTGACAAAGCTTGACTTTGAACTGCGGTATTGTGGTAGCTTGGTGTATGAGGAGAGCTCTGGTAGAATGCTGGCCTTGACTGGCAAGTAATTGATGGCATGGAGGCAATGGAATGGCACTTTCTCATGAGCGGAAACCACTTCTTAATAACATATTTTGCTGGCCAACTCGCAAAAACATGATTGGCATCACGATCAACCTCAAGTGACGAGTTTGAAGCTCTGATAGGCCGACAGGGCTGGCTTCAGAAAGCGGGCGTGAATAGACGAATCATTCGTCACGATTCGTGAGAAGGAGCTGATATCTCCCTAAAGTTACCACACGACACGCCGCATGTAACGGCGAACGAGGAAGATTGGCCAATTCCCGCGAGCCACGAGAGCACCAGGCGTAAAACTTGGGAGCCAGCCGGGCACAACCCCCGCGGGAAGCCGCGAAAGCCCGGGGAAGGAACCGAACAAAACCCACACAGGGTTTCGCAGCAAACTCACGCAAGGCTGCTTTTCTACAGCCACTCAATTACGCCACATAAACATTGATTTGAGAACTCAGATTCTCAAACATTCCCCGCGCGTGGGGGCCCAGAGCCTGTCCTTACTGCGATGCAGCCAATGGCCGGCCCCATAACACGACGGACTCGTCGCTTTACCAGCTGAGATGCAGCTATCTGCGAACGGATTAGTTGCCACGCCCTCCGATATCCTGGCGTCCTGGCTTCAGGCGGTCCGGCTGCCAGCTAGTGCCAGCGATGGCAGTGGTACCGAGTCAAGAGGAGTCACGGGGAGAACAGCAGCGCAGGCAGAAGCGAGAGGGGCGATTGGCTTGAATGGGAGGATTGCGGACGAAGAGCAGAGGCATGGAGGCTGATGAGGGGTTCGCGACTGAGCCAGGCATTCTTCTGCGACGCCAGCCGGTGCAACCATTTTGCATGCATTCCCCAACCAAGATAATGTATCAGGCTCTGATGTGTTGTTTTCTGATTGTCATATTCCTATACGCGAGACAAATTGCTATTCTGTCAGCGAAGTCAGCAAGGAAGTCTTTGTTTTTTCAGAAGCCTAACTAGTTGCAAGGTACCCTTTACGTGTTACTGTAAAGAACTGCCATGGTCCATTTTCATAGGCTTGTAGATGTGATCGATCATGTACGATAAATGTCCAGTGTCACGATAGATCGTTAGCAATCGAGTGCCTGGCCAGAATAGATCTTGCGGCAATTACCAATTAGCTTTGAATTTTGCTATCAAAATGCCTGTCTGCCGCTTTTGAAACGTATTTTCACCCCATCACAAGCACTATCCCGCCTCCTCATCTCTACCTCTACATCAACCGCTGGAGTAGCCAACCCCGCAACCGTGTCTTTACTCTCATGTGGCGGCGTTCGTGATCCATCTACTCGCGTCATATCAAACGCCAAAAGAAGCCGTACTGTCAATGCCATCGCCATGTGAACTGCCAGATACCGCCCCGGACACAGTGTACCAAACACACCATACACTCGAAGCTTCCTCCTCTGCAATTCATCAAGACTTCTATCCTCCTTCAAGAATCTTCCTGGAAGGAACTCGTCTACTGTAGGCCCCCAAATCTGGCGATCAGAGTGATGTGGCCGCAGTGGCACCAGAACGTACGACCCTTTCTTGAGCAAGTACTTCCCCGCCAGCATCGTATCCTCGTGGACATAACGACCGAGCGAAAATCCTCCATGACTTCTTAGGACCTCGAACCAGGTCGCAAGAATTAGAGGGCAAGCCTCCGACATATTTGCAACGTCAATTTCGCCATCCGACTGCCTGACGAACTCGTCTAACTCTTTTCTGACTTCGACCATTAATTCTGGCTCAGCGAGGAGGTGGTGGAACATCCACGTCGAGGCCGCCATTACATTTGGACCTAGCCCTGCTATCAGCAAGATTTGGTAGTCCGTCCAGCCCTCTGCTGCGGCTCCGTGGGTCAGGCATAATGCTCGCACTCGGCCGAGGAAACTCTCTTCTACCGCATCGGCGCTCCCTCCAATGCACTTCTCTGCATACTCCTCGAAACTGAATTCCTCTAAGCGCTCGCGGACAAATCGCCGTGACGCTAGCAGTTTGTCGTCGATCATGAAATCGAAGGGGGCGTTCAACTTTTTCATGTTCATAAGGAACGTGCTAACAGGACCACTGTTAATTGCTGCATGTCTTGTGATTTCAGGGAATTGAAGAACAAACCGGAGATGTGTTACGAATTCCGGGTCTCCAAATGGGCCATTATCTCCTCCCCACAACGACTTTCCTAGGGCGCCTACGAGCGTACTGAAAATCCATTCTTCAATAAAGATCTTCTGGCCATCTCCTATCGCCATCCTACAAGAAATTCAAAGTCAGAATGTATGCCACATGAACTTAATGATGGGATTTCCTTCGAGGAAAACTTACACTTCATGCTGCACATATCCATCGATCTCCTCCACATATTTCCGCAGATTCTTATTCGGAATGAATTCCTCGCGAAATAGGCGTGATATCTCGGGGGCAAACTTCTTGCTCATCTCATCCTCTTCTCTCAGCAGCGAGCAGGAAAACTTTCCTAGACCCAAGCTTCTCTTGAATAGCTGCAGCACTAGCGGGGCCAGACTAAGATGTCGAACTTTAGGTAGGTCTCTGGTGAGTTCTGGTTTCACGACCGAGAGTTTTACCGCGGCCATTCGGATCGTGAAGATGGGGAGTGATGTCGCTGAACTAGAGTTTTGGATGTTCAGTGGGATGAGGTGTTAGTGTTCAAGGGATGGTCGTACCAGAGAGCAGCGAAGTAGCCGTGTCCATCTTGGACGTAGCCCAGCACATGGCCAATGTATGGAATTCTAGATGAGATCCATTGTGGAAGCTGCAGTATTTCTGTGACAGTATCTGCTGCGACTTTCTCCACCGCTGCATTATTCGTCGCAGGGTTGCGATGCTTGTATAATGTGACGAGCAGTAATAAAATACCAACGGCGATAGGTAAGGGCCCGATGGCCAGCAAAGCTTCGTTTAGCATATTATGACTTGAATTCAGAAATATCTCATGAGATGAAAAGATGAAAACAGACGGAAGGATCAGGAGCAACACCCGGGACATCGAGGGGCGGCATGCAAGTAATAAGGTACCAACGCGTCTCGGCCTTGCTTGGCCCACATTCTCAAATCACCATGAGGAACTCCATGCGGAAGATCTAATCGGAGACAGCGAAGGTCATCTTGACGCGTATAGCCCGCTAAGGCTCTCAAATGAGATACCCGAGCGTTTTCAGGCCTCCACGGTCAAACTACTACCGACGACTATCGATATGCTTAAACCAAAAGGAGATACGTCCGCAGCATCAAGGAATAACTTTCCAGTATGCGGGAGAAAAAGAAATTATGCCCTCGCAATCTTTGAGCCTTAGCTGCTTTGTGCCAAGTTTTAGCAGGACAGCTGAAAGTCTAGAAGCTCATTTGAGACCGAAACGTCCTAGTCTTGCCTAGTTGGGACCCGCCAATACGGATTCTGGTCTGTGCGTCTAGCGTGTTAGCCGTTTCTGGAATCTCCCCCCTTTTAAGCGAGTCGAGACCCCTGACTAAGTAAGCTTAAGCGGGAGACGACAAAGCGGCTGGCTGGAGATCGGCTTGGAAAGGACTACAATGAGAGAGCTTCACATCATCGGGTTTCCAAAGTAGGCTTTTTGCATCGCAATATTGAACTTACAGTTCAGCCTCGATTCTAGCGTGAGCTGGGAAATCCCCACTGGGCACTTTTAAACATGGCTCAAGCAGCCGCTAATGCGGGGTGGCCGAAACGGTCACCAGAGAAAGTCGTTCTGGTAGATAGAAGCATATATAACCATCAAATCACTTTCTCCCTATTTCACGCTCTGCCACCCCTCATACTCCTCTGTCCCCTCTCAGTTTTTCGGTTACAGACGTACTCACAAGTTCAAAATAAACTCAAACCAACACAATGAAGTTCTCAATCATGCTCCTCTTGCCCGCGGCATTGTCTGCCACCGCACAGTTAGTTGAAGTCCGCGCCACAGCCTGCGGAGCCGGAAACAACTGCCAACGCGGTGTTGGCGGTACTGCCGGCGTGAAACCACCTCTGAGCAGTCGTCTTGCGGACTGCTCGAGCTTGTACACTGTGACTGTGACACCGGCTACCTAGTAAGTATCCCCAGCCTCCATTGAATTCGAGGTGACGAAGATGTATTATCGTGAACTGAGAATGGAGAACTTTGCTGACGAAAGAAACAGTACGACCACAACAACAACCTCAGTACCGGATCTACCCACCCTCAAAAAACGCACTGCAACAATAACTCCAGCATCTAGCGCTGTCACCGTCAGCCCGACATCCGTGCCCTCCTACGCGACGTACTGCTCCAGCGCCTCAGCTTGTAAGTTTGAGAAAGAATATCCTCGCGTCTCTCCCATCTCTTCCCTTCCTCACCCCACGCCGCCTGCAACAAGTATGAGTCGAAAATCACTAACGCTTCCTTCCAGATTACAGCGCATGCTCCTGCGCGGGCATCACAGGTACCACGACTACAGCGCCAACACCAACTTACACCAGCACGGTCACGGCAACCATCACTTGCGCTGCGGAGAGGAAGATCAAGCGGGGTATCGCGTACGTTGGTAACTTTATGAACTATGGACGTATGTGAGTAGGTTGAGTTTGAGTATTATTAAGGTGGATAGAGAGAAAGGTGGCATATCAAAGGAAACAGCTATTGTGAATAGACGTTAGGAGAATGAAGAATTAGAAACAATGATTTAATACCATTTGCTTGAAATGAAAACGAGGGGTTTGAGTGTTGGATGTGACTAAAGATATGAAGGTGGGAGATGCGGAACAAATTCGAGGTTCTTGCAGCCCGTGTGTCAAATGAGTAGAGTAGACTAGAGTAATGGGTATTACTCTACTCTACTCTAGATTACTTAAAGTAACTCAGAGTAGTATAGAGTAATAGTATACGTGACCCGGAAAAACTCGGTCCGGGGCGCTCTAGCCTAATTAGGGAGTACTTCTTAGCTAGGGCCCCCTCGTTCGACTAACCCTAGTCACGTTATTATAAGACTAGGTAGTCTTTTATTTATATAGAACTAGTATTTAGCTATCCCTCTATATTTATTAGCTTAAATTAATTAAAAATTTAGTAGTTCTTTAATTATTATTACTTAAACCTTAAATTATAGTTATGTAATTACTACTTCCTATTACTCTACTCTACTCTACTTATTACTAATTAGAGTAACTTAAGTAATGTAAGTAATCCTTTAACATATTGCTTATAGCGAGAGAAGTGCTCTACCACTGCTCCTAGCTTGAATAGTAATAATATTTCTTTAATTATAATCTAGCTTTTGTTCAGAGTCTTCAAAGCTATGCTTAAAAAGTCTCTTAGCATATCGCAAGCCTCGTCCTGTTTCAGGACCATCAGCCACTCCAATCCAGGACCTAGAGGTGCCTGCCTATAACCATTACCTATCTGCTGCCCAAGTTCTGCCAGACGCTGATCTACAAGTGCTGAGTCAACGTCTGGTGCTGTAGCCTGCAGAAACTCCTTGAGTCCTCCTACCTCCAGCTGCTCAGGACTAAGGTTGGCAACCGCAGTTGGATCATCAACCGCGATGTGCACACGTGGCCGTACACAGGCATACTTCGTATACCGAGCCTCGGTTGGTAGGTAAAGATTCATTTGCAACCGGTTTCGCTCTTTGTCCACGTACTTCTCCCTCGACACGAGGATTATCCAACTTTCGGGCACAAGATTGCGAATTCCGGGCCGAAATTCTGCATTATCTCCACATTGATCAGGAACGGAGAAGTTTTTCGCTGGGATAGGGCTGATCTCCGTCCGAGACATGTCTTCTAGCCCTGGAGGACCTGCCGCTATGTTGAACATGTAACCATCCGGATAATTTATCCACTTCAGAAACTTAGCTGCGAAGCTTTTAGGACCGAGGAACGCATCTCCGAGGTAATAGTGAAATGCCCGGGACCCTATGCAGTAGAACATGTGCTGGATTGGAAAGAACTCGAAATGCGGCTGGTAATTGAGGGTCGGTGGTAGCCAGGACCTAGTATTTAAAGCTGCAGAATAGGAACCTGTGATTGTGATCTTGCCACGGAGTAGATGCGGTCTTTTTGAGAGTTCCAAGAAGAGGGCTGTACTTGTTTGATCGTTTGCTCGAGTTGGCGATGCAACGAAGCACAGGTTATGCAGGGAAGATGATCGAGATAGCGCATCTAGAATTTGAGCTGGCGTACTGCGGATAGTGTCAATGCAAAGGCTGATAGATTCTGCGTTTTTTAACTCCTCTGTCTCGAGCGAAGCCTGGAAGACGAGAAAGTCAGCATTTTCTTGATCCGAATGTTCCTCTTGGCCGTAGTAAAGGCACATAAGCTGAGAAAGGGCGTCTTAGACTTGTAGAAACATGGATGTAAGAAATAATTTGTCCTTACACCAATAGACTGGGCAGAGAGTCCTTTGAACCGTGCCATGTTCAAATGTGTTTTCCCCTCAAAGGCAATACCTAGCAATTGCCCAGCAGCCTGCGTCTCGCCAAGACTTTCCGATCGCTCTCGTAAAAATCGCAGCAACAGGTCCTGGAAATGAGGAATGGCCCGCAGTTCACCAAACACGGACATCTCAAAGCGTTCTGTCTCTAACGTGCTGTTGATTAAGGCTATGATGGCTTGATCACGAAGAGATCTTGGGTAGTGATGAGCGAGATCTGGAGTGATAGGGCTTAGGCTTAGACTGTCAAGAGGCCAAACGTCTTCATGTTTCAAATGTTAGCTGGTAAAGGCCTTGGTAAAGCGTCATCTTCAATGGAATAGACTTACGATCCATGACAGATACGTTAATAAGCGGTATTTTCTCTAGCTCAGATACCTCCGGGGAGCTATCATATCTAAATTTTGCTATGTATTGGGCAGCCGAAAGGGGCCTGCGTGGCCTGTCATTCTCCAAGGCTGGTACCGGAGTCCCGATAGGCCCTTCGAGATTCCATTCATGTCCTTCGTCCCACACCATGAGTCGGACTGTGAAAGCGATGATCCCAAAGCGTATATTGTCCAGATCCGTGATATCGACCACAACTAGGCCGTGCCTTATGTCGTTATCACGGTACACAGTTCCGAGAGGTCCTGACCTCGGCATGCTCATACTAGGAGGCAAGCCGACGCCCAACAATAGACATGTGGATACGAATGGAAATTCGGGCATATTCCAGTCTGAGTGTATGCCGTATGACCTTGTGAACTCCATAAAATCAGGTAATTTAGCAGTAGGCAAGGAGAGATTATCAGATTCCTGGTAGAAGCCAGTAGCGATGTCTACTTCTGACTCTATAGCCACACGATTGGCCGGATCAGAGAATATTTTGAGAGTGCGTAGGCATGAAGGTGTAATGTCTTCGCCTCTGGATGGTTCAAAATTCGCAATGGTGATAGCTTGACGAATAACAACGGCAAGCGGACGATGTTGTCCATCAATCTGACTAACGACGTAGAAGACCCAAGACGCTGGACCTTCAGGGCCTTGTAATGGGTATTCCACCCTGTGTGGGGTAAATGCATGTGCCATGGCGACTTTGCACTGTTTCGCACAGCTTCACGATGTCTAAACTTTCCTACAGATGCTTGAATTGACGATAATGAGTCGGCGAGAAATAGGAAATGAGTAGCAGAATGATTCTAAGATCAGAAATGAACTTGGGTAGCAGGTTCTAGTATTGAAATGATTAAGTTGTCGCATTGCTGTTCGCTGAAGCCTAGATTTATAAATTAAATTCTGACTAAGGATATCACCCCTCCTCGATAATTTGAGCTATTTAGCCTAAATGCTAAGTAAAAATTACCCTTTTCACATACGTTTTATTGTCACGTGCTGTTAAAATTGATATAGAGACAAAATTAAGTTCTCTTCCTGTCAATCTAGAGCTCTTTAGAGGTAGTGAATGGATTGGTATTGAGCTTCGATCCAACTATGCCATCCCTTGGCTACCCTCAACCCCCACACAATAGATATAAGTTTAAGTTCAGTTTGTATTTTTACTTTTTGTTTCGGAGTTTAAAGCACATAGGAAGAACCGAAGTCTTTCTGAAAGGTTCTAGTTCAGCCCTTATCACAAACTCTCAATCTTGACCACAGGAGAGCTGCAGAAGTTAGACTTGTGCTTAAGTTTGGGCCTTTTGCAATGGTGTTAGTACCTCGATCGGTCTGATATCCGCAGCCCTGGAACTGAAACGGATTGCAGCATTATGAGTCCATCGAGTCTAAACAATCTCGTTGGTATCAAGCCAACGGTTAAGCTGACTTCACGTTCCTTGGTAACACCGATTTCTGAACGTCAAGATACTGTTAGTAAGAAGAAGATCTCTTCCCTAGCTTCGAAACTCCTCTAAATGATATTTTCTGATTAGATCTTAGGTCCAACGGCTCGCAGTGTCTCCGATGCTGCCTACCTTCTATCAATTATAACGAGCAAAGATGGGAATGATAACCACACTCTCGTTTGGAATACTATGCTTATCAGCAACAAAATGAAAATTGTTACTGGCTCCTACTCCCTGTTCGGAGGAAAGGTTCCATATGATACTACACTCGCCCGCCGAGTTGTGTAGCGCGTTGTCCTTCTCGGAGAGTGTATCTGTCCCAATGGGCAAATTTCAAGTCATTCAACACCATTTTAGGTCGGCAAGATATATTCCCAGCTTTTGAACTTTAATCTGAGTATCAAAGTTAAAGGTGAGTAGCAAGAAAGGGCACAACATTTGAGCAATCCAAAGCCTTGGAGTTCCAGAGACTTGGCTCTGGCTTTCCATCACGTGATACTTAACAATTTCTATCTGCGAGACCACCAGGGCCTGCCTCATGTAATGTTAGAAGAGCTATTGAACAGAGAGATTGCCTAACCAGTGCGGCGATCGGGGAATGACAACGGTGCGTCTTCTCTACCGGAATTAATTCGCGCGGTGTAAGGCTCCGACGTCGCGAGGTTGACAGCTAGGCGGGGGCGGGGAGGCGACGGAGGACTCGCGGTTTCATCCATCGCAGACGGGTGGCTGCCCGCCATCAAGAAAGACCAATAAAATGAACCCTAAACTAGCGGCGGGCTCGGAAGGATTGTCCCGTATTCGACAGGATTCGGACCCCCTGGGTAGCAAACCAGGCAGCACATGACCGTGGAATCACGTTTTATAGTGTCTAATGCGCGTAGAGCACCCCCTGCCATTCATTGCCCGCTTCGCGTCGCTTCGCGTCTCCCAACGCGTTGTGGCTTGTTGCAGGCAACCTTAGCCACGCCCTAACTATAAAAGCCCAGAGGGTCCGTGACGCTAGAAATTAGTCTACCGACTACACTCCGATGGATTTATCTTTGCTCTTCAATATCACAACGCATTAAGAAACGTCAATAGCAATGGGTAATTGATGATTTTGCAGTCACTCAGGACATACTAGAGAGCGATCTGCTAATTCGCGTAATGGATTAGTTACGAGCAGTGATATCCTAACTATTGTCTTTGGGCTCGTGGCTACTTTCTTAGGAGGGGTTGCTATCTGGGCTACTCGAAGGTATTCAATGAGAGGTAAAGTCTATTCTCCTTGAATTGTTTTGAATCTCATGTCATTTCCATGTTTGTCCTCTAATTAATTAAAATGACAGCACGAGAAACTATCGTTGATGTTGCCGAATCCGATGCAGAACTTGGACTTCTCAGCCATTCTTCAGTCGAACCGTCCCCTGGAGAGGAATTTGACCGCAACACTCTACAAATCGCCACTGTCGGGACACCAGAGCCTAGGCACAACTTACATCAAGTTATTGGGGAAGCTCTAGAAGTCTTCTCTAGACATCTGAGAGCAGACAATTGACGTCGGTGCATGTAAAACGGCGGGCTATTGAGACACTTGCGGGGAAGAAGTTAGAATTAGAGCATGAAGGCAATTAGAAGCTACGAAGGTATGTGCGGCAAATGGGGTTGGCTGAGTGGCCTTAATTCAGTAGATCTAGGTCCCGTAGAAAACAAGTTTTTGCAAGTTACCTGACACCATATTCTTCGAAAAATAATCTTGAAGGTAAGCCGCCCCGATTGAACCTCGATCACATATAGAATTGTAAGACCTTTCGTGTTTGCTCCCTGGTTGCGATCATCATGGAACAGGACACGGATCTCAAGGTGTTGTTGATGGTTGTCCCTCTTCTCGGGTAATAGAGGCGTGATAGACTGAACTTAGGCTTTTAGTGTGTAAGTTGCATCACCACCCTGGATGGGACTGGATACGATTCGTCGGGGGTACGGCGGATGTATGCGCGGATGGCCCAGCTGAGACAGGATACCCTGTCCTCGTTCCGAGGGAGCATGCAGTGGCTTGCAAGCCACCTGGCTGCTTTACTGAGGGGTCTGAGTACCCCCCACCCCCGCCCGTAAAGGATTATTACCAGAAATAGTTATTAGGTGGTGCAAGAAAGCTTGATATGTTTTGTCTTACAGATGCGTGTTGATTTATTTGCGTTTGGTAAGGAAGTGACAGAGCGCGTGACTATCCATTTAAAGAGAACGATTTCAACGAAGTGATGTGTCTCTCGGATATAAAGTTTTTCATGGTTTGCTTGGAAAGAAGATTTTTACCTATGATAAGCTACTTACTGATTTGCAATTTCTCTATCGAAAACCGAAAGAAAATAGGTGTCATGTAAATATCTAGTTTCGAGCACGGGAGAGGTGCAGGCTGTTGTGTAGAGGCGAGGGCTGTCTCGCTAGGGGACTCGTGATGACTTGCCCGCTATCCATGAAGTGTGCACGTACACCATATTGCCGCAGAAGTGAATACATTCACACTTTCCACCGGTGAAGGTAATTAGACCTCAAACAGAAAAGATGAGGCGGACTGGAGCACTGTATACTTCATTTCGAGGCCCGGGATTCGCATCCACATGGTACACCACCGAGGATAATTAGCCCGGCAAGTCGAATCCATGGGTTGCGAGTCTACATGCAATAATCCTTCAAGTGGCACTATATACGAGTAAAAGCGTTGAAACATCGCCCTAGGTGTGAGAACAAGGCATTTCTTACATAATTGCCCACATGCCAATGTAGATTCAAAAAGGGTCAAAAAAGAAGGGAGAAGATGGTCGACTTGAAAGGAAGGGGGGCTGCAGTAGTACTTGTGCGGGTAGACGGAAAGTGGTGGGCGGTTTGACTGTACCTGGGTAGAATCTGCGGGTACTGTAAGCAAAAAAATCGATTACGACAGCCAGGGCCTGCAAAAGCAAGTTCCGCTAAGGGGGATGCAAGATCTGAGCGAGCCAGTCCCACGATGAAGGCGCCCATTTAAAGGGCACTATGATTGGAGCCACAAAGCCATTCACGGCTGGACGAGCCCAGCTGCCCAACTACGGAGGTAGACCGATTCACGAACAAATCGATTGCGCCTCGCTTAATTCAGGGGCCAATCGCTCTTGCTCCTCTGAGAAGCCGGGCGTTAGAGTCGGCCTAGCAAGCTTGAGCATCCGTCCGCAAAGCCACAGCTCAGCGGTCTGTTATCCGCCGCTTTTATGTCCACCGCGAGCTGGTGCCTCTGAAATACGCTCACTTGGCTGGTGGCCTTCATATGCGGTCACCTCGCTGGTGACCCTTATTCGCGGTCACCTCGCTGGTGGCCCTCATATGCGGTCACCTCGCTGGTGACCCTTATTCACGGTCACCTCGCTGGCCCCTCTAATAAACGGTAACTTAGCGAACCACGCCGCCAAACGAAGATCTCGTAATTTTCTTTTCATCACCAGCATTCTCCCAGATTTGGGGTGCGCAATGTCCTTGCAACGCAAAAAGTTACCTAACCAGTAAATCAGATGAACGAAGTTGAAATTTGCAACGGGCGTACGTTACCAGCAAGTTATTCCAGTTGAGGTTTGCTCGTTTTAAATATAGAAAAATGAATAGAAGTGTTTGGAGCTCATACGTAGCAGTCCCAAACTAGAAAGATCGCGTGATTGGATTGTGGCCTGGTAAGCATTGAATCGCCAGATGCGGGATTGTCCAGCCCATTCGCCTCGCAGACAACCCTGCAGCGGCAGAAGACAACATTGTTCCGCCTTTGCGAATCGAATCTCCCCTCCAGCATGAGCGCTCACTTTGATCCAAGATCAACGCACCAGAAATATCAGTGACAATGGGTAAGTCATAGTCTCATGATTATGCATAAGCGGATCATTTTTTCGACCTACTAATCACAATTTGTTAGTTGACATACTGAACATCATATTCGGCATCATAGCCACGCTTCTGGCAGTCGGAGGCATCTGGGCGACCATCTGGGCTGCTCGCAGGTATCGCAACACAACATCAGGTTCGTATTTTTCGGTTTCATATTGTTCTAGGTTTGTAGTACAACCACGTATGACAACTGCGACACGTGTTTGCATGGAATGGAGCGCGGGAATCGGCGTGCAGCCTGGAAAAGGCACGAGTGTGGGATGGTTCGGTCAACATGCAAGAGCACTACGCATTGCGGCAGTGCAACCACTGCCAATGCAGACATACCTTTGCTTCGCAACCTAGCGGAGAGGATATAGTATAGTCCAATGCTAACATAAAACGTGCGTGCAGGCGCTGAGGCTCAAGATGAGGCGTGGCAATCCAATGTCGAACTCGGCCTCATTGCGAATGCGTCGCCACCCCCAACCACACACGAAGATCAACCTAATAATCGCGAGCCTCTGGGCGTAGCTCCGGATGCCACGAATCACAAACATAACGTACTGGCGGTGTTAAGGGAAGCTCTCGTGGTGCTCCAGAGGCTGGCGTGAGGGCATAAGTGAGGTAGTGACGAAGATAGTGCTAACGTGAAAGGATCTGGAAGGAGTCGAGGCTTACCAATCGGTCGGAACGAGGTATAAATGGGCGAGAGAAATGTCGGAGATGGTCTTGAAAAGTATCGTTGGGGGTGGGAGCCGTTGTGAGGGAATTCCATAATATTAGGCTCGAATGCAGGAGACTCAGCCTGCATACAACATGTTCTTAGAAAAGTTCGAATTGACTTTGTCGAATATGCGAATCATGCCGTCTCAACTGTGAGTGAAGTCTTGCGTGAGCTCGATGTTGTCGGGGATTGGGAGACGGCGTGGGAAGGTGCACATTGTACGAGTTCATTCTTCGGCCACTTTCAAAAGGGCCTCGAGGCATCACTGCTCCTTCGCCAATGGCCGGCTAGCTCTTATCCTCTTACTGAGAGGACCGTACAAAGGGATCAACGTATTGAGCATCGTTGCTGAGAGGTCCTAAGGGAAGTCGACTCATGGTAAAATCATACCTCCCGGACGGCGAAGAGGTGTTTTGCATAAAACCAAGGGTAGCATGAATAAACGGCAAAACGTTTCTGCCAATATGCGAGGGCTTCTCTCCTGGCAAGCATCTAGCTCTGTCGCAAATTTTCTTCATTTCGGACAGCTTGAAGCAGACTGAGTCTGGTATTCTTCCGACCCATCTCTCGCTGACATTTGGTCTCAGCGCTTGCAATCTCCTACACTGCTTCGTATTGTGCGCGAGTGATTTGGGGGCACCAAGCCATGAGATTTTCGCCGAAGCTAGCCTAGATGATCGACGACGGCCAGAGCAAGGTTCCGAATGCTGCCCAGGAATTGCGTCTCGTTGTATAATGCCGTCATCTGAATCCGACGTCTTTTTGCGTCCAAATTATCGAAATTTCAGATCTAAGCACCCAAAGACACTGGAACAGTCTCGTATTTCAAGGCCATCAGACGATATGGTAGATTAATGAAGGCCGACATATGATCGAGGAGGCTGGAAGTCAAGCTCGTCGCATGCGCTTTCATCGCCTCTTGCTCCGGCTCCTTCTCCTTCTCCAGACGGCCAACTGAGACGTCGTATCTGTCACAATCAATTACGATGTGATGCGAAATTGAGCAGGTAGTCCCAGGTCAATCTGCGAATCGACGCGGACGTAGATGAGCTTCAAAGGCTTCCAGAAGACGGTACGGGGAGCGTGCGACGCAATCTCCCCATTTCGCAGGCAAAGCGATTCAAGTTTACCGTAGCCACCGGTTGATGCTTTGCTAGAAATAGCTGCAGAAATGTTTGAGTACCCGAAGGCGGTGCTCACCGACGATGTTGTCGTTGCAGCGATTGATGAATGTCGTTGTCGTCGGCGAAAGTGGCCTTGCGAAGTGCGTGAAGATCAGCTTACAAATCGAGCCTTTGAGTTTAGCCAATGAAAAGCAGCCTCAACCACTAAGTCCAAACTGTTGATGCAATGCAGATATGGATGGTAAACAGTCTACATTGGTATACTACATTAAGCATCCTACGTGACGGTAGACGTCTACATATGTTCTTTTGGTGCAATTACCAATTTCCCTCTTGAACCCTTGAAGGTCACGTGCAGGTACCTCCCGAGTTACTCTCACTGTTCGCAGAGTGGCAGCGAGGAAACGACACGACCATACAGCTGGATGAAGTCCCCAGCAGCTTCTATATTGTCCGTGAAGCTACACATGGGTGTGTTCTTCATTATGCCTGTTTTCCCAGCTCATATCATGGCGGCACATGAGTGCAGGCATGGCTCGGAGTCCTGTCCTCCAACGTATAAAGCCACTTGATGTGCTTGCGAAATTGGCCTTGTCGGAGGCTTCATAGTACCAACATCTGGTAACACTAGTCAAGACTTTACGATCTTTTATATCATAGTCTTCTACGGCGGAAGTGTGTATTGTGACTGGTGATTATCGATATTCAAGACCGGATTGAAAAGTGTTAAGATGAATTCGCGAGCTAAGGTGAAGGGAATAACAACACAGAGGGATTTTGCATAGTAGAATAACTGCTGAAGAGCGTTTGGTCGTGCCAAAATAGCCAAATGGTGGTAAAGTCGGCCTGTGGTTAGAGCTTTGTTAGATGCCTTAGAATACCAATGTCTAGCGACGCCAGTCCAGACCTCGCGGTCTCTTACATAGTCGTCCTCAATGGCCATTCTTTGACGCCCGAGATCGCCTAGGCATTTAATCCAGGTATGCTCGAGTGCTGGGACCGTCTCGTAGAGTAAAGCCATGTTAGAGCATGCTAAATGGGTAAACGCTAGTATATGATCAAGACAGGGTGGGAGTCCGCCTGAGTGGTCTCGAGAATCCTGCGAATAGATCAGTATTGTTGATACGGGTAAGGATTGACCTCTCTTAGAACGGTCACGTACTATGAACTTCATGGCGCCAGATGCGAAAAGAGATCCCCTTATCTCGAATATCATCGTCTTTGATAGTCGCTCCGCACTAACACCGCCAGGACATCGAATCCAGTTATCCTCAAGAATATAGATATTCTAGGGGGCAGCTGGTATCGTAGATTCCAGATTTGGCCACCTCGATAGCAGACTTGCGTCCAAGCCACAAAGACCGTTCCTTTCTCACAGCTATCATTGAAGGAAATTCATGCTGCTTCTCCTCTTCGTCGAAGTTCTCTTTCGTAAACGAATTCTCAGGGAAATATCATTTGGTCTCGAACGAGGCCTGAATCGCAAAGTCGTCCGGAAAGGTCGAATATCGTCTTTTTCTGGTCTAGGCAATTTTGTCGTTTTCGCCTTGGGCGTGGAAAATAGGAAACGTATTGACCGTAATTGACTCAATGGCGCTGCTAAAAGTCTCAGCAAAACCATTGAGAGTGTTGTGCTTGCAATGGGACCTTCGAAATCCTTGGTTGAGCCAATACACTTGTATGGACCCATCAACGTATATGAGGATGAGCGCTGGTCATCAGAGGCTCAAGGGCTCCAATTGCAGACCTCTCGATGCAAGCAGATAGCATGAGGCATAGAACAATGCGGCGCCCAGATCACCGAGAGATCCCATCCACAGCTTTCGGACATTGGAACAGTCTTGTAGAACAAGGCCATCATGGAGTAAGCTAAGTAGATGAACGCCAACATATGATCAAGTGAGGCTGGCAATTCTGTTGCAACAGCTGCGACATATGTGTAGTCAGCCCACGACGCCACATTGGAGCAGGCATCGAGTATTTTTACTCCACACAGCGGAAGGCAGTGATAATTCCGCGGTGCCACATACGTGCTGACATGGCATATTTGGTTGCGAGCCATTGGAGTGCTGGAGAAGCGGAAGCGTATTGACTCGTAACAAAAAAGTTATGATACTCATGAAGTAGTATTCGATGTAGAGCTATCAAAGCTTGCCAGTGTTCATTGCTTGACTTCAGTCACTTCTGGAGTCCGATCGTAGAAAGTGCGTTGCTTGTTTGTTATCAACCTCAATACATTTGGCTTCAACCCTCACGAGGCCTGCGTATATTCCCTTAACTTCAGCAAAAAGCTGTTCTTGGGAAATGGGCTCGGGACCAACGAAGGATGCCGATAGAGCTGTGCCCTTGAGGGTGGGGTGATTTATCTTGAAATGCTTATGGCACTCGAGTTTGGTATCAGAAAGGTGCGATCCAGACTGAGCATGGCTACACTGTCGATAATGGCAAATGTGACAATGCTTGCTTCAGAACGCTTCAGATCACACGTCAGATTTTGTCCTCCATAAAAAAATTTCCCGCCATATGAACGGCATGAGTAGCTGAGTTTCCATGGAATAACTTCAGAGCGATGCTCAACACGTTACCCGTTTCGAACGGGTTTATTATTGAGATCGACGAGGAAATTTTCCCCGGATGCCAAAGAAAGACGACAGTCGGCCATTCCCAGATGATTTTGCTGTGCGAGGTTTGATGTTGATGGAAGGCTAATTCAACAGACCAGGTGAGAGCTTTGCATATCGACATCGGATGATGCAATAGCTTTCATGAGGACAGTTTCTTTCGAGGCAGGCGGATAATGCTACGCAATTCACAATGGCAATGTGGTCACCTTGTTCCGTGAATTTGCGGGTCACTCTTCCAATCTGAGTGTCCAAAAGACCATCGGCGCTCGTTCGTAAATAGAAGACCGTGAGCCTTCACAAAAAATAGTAACCAGCCGAGGCTGTCTGTTTTAACCTTCATGATTGCCGGTGGCTTGCTGTTCAAGACTGGAGCGAACAAAGTCGAGAATGAATCGTTGTCCAGAGAAAAGGGAACAACAACACACAGAAAGTTCGCGTAATAGAACAACTGCTGAAGTGCATTCGATCTTGCTAATATAGCTAGATGATGATAGAATCGGCCTTTTGTGCACGATGCAATGGATGCAACGTTGAGGGATCGTTGCTAGGCTCGCGAAGCAGTAGATATTCAATCGTGGGTCTGTAGGAAATCAGCGTGAGCGTCAAAAGTATCCGCACTATGCAGCAACAAGCTGAGACTTTGGGTATGAAATCTGCCCAGGAGACGAGACCTACTTCTTTCACGCTAACTAGCCACACATTTCAACCTCATATTGCTCCCTGAAGGCCTCGGGATCCAGGTTTCTTGCCTCGAGTCGCTCGCCATGCTCCGTTTTTGCATGTTCCCACAGACTAGATTCGATGGGAAAGATCCTTCGATCGGCGCAGTATATGCACCGTACCGATCGAAGGATGACTGATTGAAGGATGCACCTTTTAATCTCAAGGGGACGGCGGATTCATCCTCATCCTCGATACCGCATGAAAGAAATCGCCCACGGCTCGATGGAACTCGTGAGGATCGGTTACGGGCAATCTCGCTACGTGAGGGTGGTCTAGGCGTTCCCGTTGTATCATAGGCGCCGCGTCGTCCTGCGAGTCTCTATGCACTGGACGTTGTTGGTCTGCCATTTCGATGTCCCCTTATAAAGGAATCAGGATCCTGAAGTCTTCCCCTAATATTATACCCAGGGTTCAAATTAGATTGCTCACCTCTTCTGGAGTCGCTCATTCTCAAGCTCCTATCTTTCCACATGATGTAGATGGTTATGAGGGAGATGATGGTCGCTGCAAGACCGAATGCTATCGCAATGGTAGCGTCTACCGACACTTGAAGCATATCAGCAGCTGTAGATATTAGATATTAGTCGGGTAAACGATGATGAATTGAAAGGATGCGAACCCATGATGTCGTGTGATGTTCTGTGTCTGCACGAGATATCGTGTCCAAGAGCCAAGCTTGAAATGCTGATTTCTCCATTTTCGTCGATTCTGGGCTTGCACTCTTTTATATCGAGAAGTTGGAAAGGAAACAAAAGCCAGGAGAGGGGGGGATTGAGGATGGTCATTTTCGGGTGCAGAACGGCTCCCAATGGTTCGCCGACGTGCGAACTAGTTGCCTTGGATGGTTCTCCCTTGATGGGTGGCGTGGGTTGCGGGTCGTAATCTCTTAACTCATACGGTTACTGGTCCAGCTCACCAGCGGGTGCTGCGCTGCTGGGCAAGGCTCTTAAATCGCTCACTGAGTGTGAATGGCTCTGCCTGCCGTTGGGCAGAACAAGCACTAAACATGCAGGCAGGCGGCGCTGAACCGAAGCCCACCAATTGGTTTGAGATCTCATCTGGGAAACTACAAAAGTCCAGATGCCTGAGCGACGGTGAACGATGCACCCATGCTCGCCTGACCTGGACTTGCGCATCATCACTGGTCTGCCCGCAGCAGCCTTCCCTCTCGTCCCACTCGCGGACCAACTCCGTCAACTATGCCTCCAGAACGCCCGCATATATTGAATGGGTCAAGCGCATATACCAATCCCGTAAGAGCTTAAACGAAGCCTGATTCTTGGACCCGAGTGCATATACTAATCCAATAAGAACTTAAACAATCCAGAGCCTCATTTTTGGACCCCAGTGAGGGCGGCAGCAGAATGCCTAACGTTATAAAGTGTGGCCTCGGCGTTCTCACATTGGCCATCCATCTCAGTGCAAAGAAAACCAGACAATCTACGCCACGCATTCAAGCAAACGATCACCTATCCAGAATCTTTCGATTCGAAGACCCTCGAAACAGCCACTGGGCCCGATCTTTGGCAAGGATTGCGTGTGTTTGGAGCCCGGCAGCACATCCTTGCTTTTCTGACTTAGCAGGAATTGCGAAGTGATTTGGGAAGAAAATTGAAGATGTGTGCATCCCGACTATCACCGCGCTCGTTCAGGCCAAGGAGCGTCTGAGGGCTCCTCGGAGAAGAGAGGCTTTAAGACGGGAGCGGTCTAGTGGATGCTCTCTTTGAGCTTTGACATTGCTGAATCGCAGGTCCCATGCTCATTAGCATTGGTAAGATTGTTCATTGCAGTAGAAATCTCATTCGGATGGAGGCTATCAGAAGCTTTCTAGTCGACTTGGTTTTAGTAAAAGATACAGCCGGTGCTTTTATGGAAATGCAGCATAATAGCTACAGGTCCTTAGAATGAAACTTTGCGAGAAACTTTGCTTAAATGTACAATTTGAATGATGATTCTTCCATCCCCAAACCTGACAGTTATCCGAACCAACCCACTTGAATACAAAGTAGAAACGTGCTCAAGAAATAGCTAAAGTCTTGAAGTCCATTCGCAATTATGACGACGACGAAGAATTGCGATGAGACAAACCCGGAAGTACTTAGTGAGAAAGGCAACGTCTATCGTGTCACGGCAACAAATCCTTGCCAACCTCTCCCCAATCACAATTGGGGTGTTTCTCGAGCCTTAGACGACATGAATCGTATAGGAGCCGTATGTTGGCATCTTACCCATGGTTCGCCGGCCGGTCGATCATTTGCGGTACGGCGAAAAGCAGAAAAGCAGCCTTATGGATGGGGCGAATCGTGATCTCAGCCGATTGGCCGCATTCTTGGGTTGCAGCCCTTCAATTTGTTTCAGTCCAGAAATGGCAAACCAACATTTGCATTTGCAAGGGTATGTCCACGTCCAACCGTTGAACCCAGAGTCTCAACCCGGCAGGTTCACCCCATGGGCTGTGCATAACCACAGCCCCCGCCCAGTACCCATGAGTGGGTCATTGGGGAGATTTGGGGCATTGTAGGCACTCTCCAGTAACGCAGCGAATGGCCGCGGCCAGCGATCGTACCTCGCTCCAACAAGATGTGGATAATGGGGGGCCATGCCAGCATGGGAAGTCACAGGACCCACCCGGGGCCGGCTCCAGTCCGCCTGTTTGCCTGCACTCAATACCTTTCGACGTCTAGGTTGTCGAGTCCTAAACGCAGTAACTTTCCCTCCCTCCCACAGCTCTCCTACAGCCAACATCAGGCAAGCGAGCCTATCATGATCCTCCCATTTGCAGGATTGGTGTCCGACTGCAGCACGCACTCTCCCCTAGGCTCATGACAGGGTCAAGGACGGACCAATCAAGACACAGCTGTTGAACAGAACAATACCCCTACATCACAAAACCTACGGTAGGGCCATCTATCCTTTCCTCTACTAAAATTCAACCACCAGACAGAACTTACAGTCATGGGTAAAAGCCCCAATTCAACTTTCTCAAAACCATTGGAAACAGCTTTACTGATCTGTTACTTCCAGTTACTACCAACGACATCTTGACGATAGTCTCCTTGGCCATGGCAACCTTTCTGGGACTCGGTGCCATCTGGGCAACTCGAAGATATAACAACAACGCAAGAAGTGATATCACATTCCTTTTCTTCAAAGTCCTCCTACCATTGTGGAACTAACAATCATGCTTTAGCAACGGACACAGAGATGGGTCTTCTCCAAGATCTCGCGCCTATTGTAGCGGACGAGGACGAACGTGACACCTCAGCCCCGTCTTTTACCCATGGTGCTTCAGAACGCAGAAGCAACTTGCACGAAGTCATTGGCGACGCACTTGAGGTGTTCTCGAAACACTTGCGATCCCATAATTGAGAGCAGCTAGAACTACGTGGACATGGGCCGGTGATCCTAAGGCAGATAGAGTAGCCGCTGCCTCCAAGTGTTCAACAGTTCCAGGTCATTTAGGTCTAGGTTCGACCTACTAAGAAGGGGTTTTTTGGGGTGATTTGGTATGATTTACGACATCCTAGGGGAATTGAGGTATTTGAGAGCGACAGGCAGGCGTACAGTGCCTCGAGACAATAAAGTCATGAAACCTCCAAGCTCAAGAACACTGCTGTGATCTATTGCACTGTCTCAATTGTGTCGTCATCCCCCAAAATAGCAGTCCGCGTACGTATTGTAAAGGTTTTGAAAAGAGGACGCGGATGTGTGTCTTTTTTGCAGACAGACTTGGGGGACCGTGGGGATGTTGGGCACGAGAAGCATCTGGGTATCACGTGCATCGCCCCTAGGCGTTGCCCCCTTAAAACCGTACTATTCCCCGCTGACTAGAACTACTGTACTTTAGATCAGAAAACCTCTCTTCTCTTCTTCTCTTTAGACGCAAAATAAGGCTCTATTCTACCTGCCACAATACAGCTCGAATTGTCACAATCCTGCTGTAGAACCTCCATTGAAGAAAGGGACCTTCAGTGAATTCAGTGTCAACAAAATTGTCAATTAATGAAACTCCGGCAGGACATCAACTTTGATCCACCTATTAAGTTGGTCGGAATAGCTATAATTTCGATCCAGAGCTGCACTTCAGTCCGAATTTCGACCGGGAGACATTGGTAGTCAATCGAGGTGGTCTGACATTTGATCGACAACATCGTTCTGGCGCACAAAGAAACTCAGTCTGAGGTTGGGGTGGTTCTGAAACGTGGTCCGTACGTCTTATAGCGCATGTTTAAAGATCAGAAATCAACTTGGGCAGCAGGTTCTAGTATTGAAATAGCTAAATTGTCGCATTATTATTCACTAAACCCTAGATTTATAAATCAGCCTAAATGCTTAGTACACATAGCCCATTATATATAAATTTTATAACCACTTGCTATTAAAATTAAAATAGAGGTAAAAATTAAGTTCTCTTGCCATTAATACAGAACTCTTTAGGAGTAATAAATGGATTTGTATTGAGCTTTGATCTAACTATGCCATCCGTTGCTAAAGTGGAACTTGAATGACGTGAGCTCCATGAAATCCATGAAATTCTCTGGTTTCAATGCGTCATCGTTTCAAGTCCTTTTCGGAGGAACAGATTGTAAATGCTTCGATTGATGTCCCGATGGAACTGTTCGAACGGTGGCGGGGGCGGGTTGGATCTTACCCCGAGTGAAGCAGGCACCAGAGGCTAACTAAAGGGGGACGGATTGCTGCCCCTTTTCGGGTTGATCAGCGCCGTCCCTGCATGAGTGCAGTTTAAGCGAGACGTCGAATGAAATTCAAAGCTTTCGAGTCTGGATGTCTTGCGATGACAGACATACTATGACAAAGTGAAAATACCCGATTGGGCCTGCCTGTTCAGATATTGTAATGAATACCCGTGTTCCGCAGTTTCTCCGACCGTCCGCGTGGTCAGTACCATGTTCCTCCGCGAAGTATATAAGACCAGACGGGAGCTACAAAATGCGTTGCATCAGAAATAACTTTAGCAGAAAGAATTTCAGCGGAAACTATCAGCAAAACGACTTCAGAACCAGAGAACCTACATCATTCCGAATAATTCCCATCACCATGTCCAACTTCAACCCAGCAACAGATATCCCAGACCTCAGCGGCAAAGTCTGTCTCATTACAGGAGGCAACTCAGGACTAGGAGAAGCAGCAGTCACAGCACTTGCTCTGCACAATCCAGCAAAACTCTACCTCGCAACACGCTCTCGCACGAAAGCCGACGCAGCAATCTCACGCATCCGAGCATCATCTGTAGCGGCCCATTCAGCAAATATCGAGTTCCTTCAATTAGATCTTGCACCCTTCGAGTCAGTAAAAGCGGCTGCCGCTCGTGTCAACAATGAGGCGAATAGGCTTGATGTACTCCAACTTAATGCTGGGATCGGTATGGTCCCTCCCAGCATCACAGAAGAGGGATACGAGATCCAGTTCGGAACAAATTACCTGGGCCATGCCTTGTTAACACAGCTCCTGATGCCAAAGCTCTTATCCACCGCCGCTCTCCCTTATGCTGACGTTCGAATTGTGTCGCTATCCTCCACAACGCACAAAGTCATGGCGCCAAAGGCGGGCATCCTCTTTGACTACTTAAAGGCCGATATGAAGGGCCACAGTGGCGCGGAATTGTATGCCCAATCGAAACTCGCGATGGCTCTACTTGCATACGAGCTTGCGAAACGCTACCCTAAAATAATTTCCGTGTCTCTGCATCCCGGAGCTGTCAAGACTCCTGCGTGGGGTGGAGAGAAGAATGTCAATTGGATTCTGTTCAATTTAATTCTGAAGCCGCTTGTTGCTGTGAGAGGGGTCTCGACAGAGGAGGGCGCGAAGGCACAATTGTGGTGCAGTTTTAGCAAAGATGTGAAAAATGGAAGCTATTATGAGAAGGGTGGGGTGGCTGGGAAAGAAGGACCGCTTGCTCGTGATGACCAGCTCTCGGAGACGCTTTGGAAGTGGACGGAGAAGGAGTTGAAAGCACATGGTGCTCCCGGATGGGAGGTGAAGTGATATTTCATTACGATTATTTTTTGTATTATTTGTCTTGTCTAGATATCTTTCCTTACCCAAGTGCTCTACTCCTAGAATGCAAGCAAGTCAATCGTTTGGTTTCAGTATAGATAGAATATCTTTTGGAATTTTAAATCTAATTGAACATTTGGGAGTTCTAATTGCAAACCACTATGACTTAGTTCTTTCTCAACTCCATTGAGATTAAACACTATCAAACAAGCTAGTATTAGAGGGTTAGGTACAACGATTAACCCTAGTAGGCTGAGATGCTGTGCCAGGCCCCTATTTTAAGCGAGATCCAATAAGGAGGCGCATGATCAGCGAATTACGATTGCAGGAAGAAAAAAAGGAGCTTGAAGGACGAGAATCACTGATACTTTGGGAGCGACCACGTGTAGCCCTTCATAATGAGTAAATGAAGAGACAACTAGCCAAGCTTGAGCCTGTATCAATTTCACGGCGACGCCTTTCCATAACGGGCCATTGCGAGTCTTGGCATCAGAAACTCAGCCGATTGGCCCTTGTGCAGCGACTAACCTAAAACGGCTGTTGCGTTCCTTGGCATCCACGTCTTTGGTGCAAGAGAGTACGACTTAAGCCTGACAATTTGAGGAAGACACGCGTGCTGCAAGCCTTTCGAGCCAGCAGTTGCATAATGCAGATTTTGATTTCTAATAACGATTATTGTGGGCTAGCTGGCATGCAAAATATATAAATGAGGGAGAATTGAAGCTGACTTTCCAGGCACACTGCAACACACTTGCCATCCAAACTTCAGTACGAATAACACCTGAGCTAGATAACAACTTCAACATGTCTACAACAGAATTTGTACGCCCTGTGAGTTTCTAGATTAGAGAACAGTCGTGTTTACCTGATACTGACAAATACAGGAAAAATGGGACATGAGCGAACTGCCTTCACTATCTGGCAAGGTGGCTATCGTCACTGGTGCAAAGTATACATTCATAAAACTATCAGCGGGAGCGTATGCAAACTGACATCATTCTCATAGCTCTCCCACCAGCCTCGGCTTCCACGTTGCCCACCAGTTGGCTCTCAAGGGGGCCAAAGTGTACATCGGTGCTCGCAACCAGGAGAAAGCTCTGAGCGGCATCAGCGAAATGCTCAAGTTATCTCCATTGCTCGAGGGCTTCATTCATCCATTGGCCATGGACCTGGGAAATTTCAAAGCCGTACAGAAGGTTGCTCGGGACTTTGTGGCTAGAGAAGAGAGGCTTGATATACTAGTGAACAATGCCGCAATGTGAGTTGAAACGCGGTCATTCTCTTGAAAATTGGTGAGGCGGGGTTGATAACGGTGTTTCAGCATGGGAGCACCCACGGAGAGAGACGAGTATGGAATTTCGGTTTGTTTTGGCACGAAGTACGTAAACCCCGAATATACTATGGGACATTGATGTTGCACACTCTGGTCTAATAACACGAAACAGCCACCTTGGAACATTTCTATTCACTACGGAACTTCTGCCACTTTTGAGGAAGACTGAACTCGAACATCATGGAGTTCGTGTCGTCAATGTACGCGCAATATCTCGTAAAGTACTTACAGTTATGCTAACACCAACAACCAGGTCGCTTCATCCTCGCACTACTTCGTTCCAGCCGACGTGCGATTTCGCTCCATCGACGACTTCAACTCCTTCGGCAGTCCAGACGACCCAAAGAACACATTCATCCAATACGGTACGACCCCCTCTCCTACTAGCCTCAAAATTCCCCGAATTAACTAACAATCAAACCCCAGCCTTCTCAAAACTAGCAAACATCCTCTTCACCAAAGAGCTTCAACGCAGACTCAACGAGCAAGACATCTCAATTCTCGCACTAAGTCTCGACCCAGGCAGCGTCGCCACCGGTAAGTCCTCCCCTCCCTCCCCACCCAACCCGGTACCAAACCACCCCCTTCCACAATTCTAATCTTACTAATAACTAACCAAACTAGACGGCGCAGGCAGATTCCTCGGCAGAGACAGCTGGCAGTTCAAAGCAAATCTCTCTCCATCTGACGGCGCAATCACGCCTCTCTGGGCAGCCGCCCATCCTGAACCGGCAGCAGACAGGGAGAAATATGCGGGCGCGTTTGTGTATCCGTGGGGTGGGCTTAAGGAACCGAGCGAGTTGGCGCAGAGTGTGGAGCTGGGTAGGGAGCTTTGGGGGACGAGTGAGAGGGTATTGGGGAATATCTTGAAGTAGTTCACACTTGCAAGTCAAAACGATTAAGAGGGCCGATATTCTAGATATCTGTAAACACTCCTCACATTAAACTCCCCCAAATCTCGCTCAAAACTTCCCCATGAACCCTCTCCACAAACAGAAATCCTTCAAGCACCCCCCTGAACTTGTCCAAACCCCTCACCCCCAACCCTCCCATCGCCATCCCCAAGGCCTCCCTAAAGAACCCTTCCTCACCCTGCTTCCAGGAACAGCACACCCCCGTAAACAAAACCCAAACCAAAACATCCTCCTGCCCCACCCACCTCCCCTTGAACCCCGTCTCATCCCCAATCCCCCCCTCCAGCACCTCTTTCAGTCTTCGCACCATATTATGTATAATCGCCGACTCCGCCGGATACCCCCTCCACAGTGCCGTATTAACAAACAACAACACCGCCAAAATACAGCAATACTCGATCAAATCCTCCTCCCCAACCACTTCCTTCTCACCTGATCCAAAACGCGAGGCTCGGTAGCAGAGAAGTCGGTGCTCGATAGATAGATTTTGGTAGTTGGCGTACTCGTGGTAGGAATCGTCGGAAGCAACAGGGAAGGTGCCCAAGGTGATGGCTTCGGTGTAGCGTGTCATGTGGGCGAGGTCGTGGAGGATTGGGATGAAGGATTGGGTGGGAGAGAGGAGGGACCATTTGGTTAGGAGGGTGGTGGCTAGGGTTGGGAGGATTGTGGTGAGGGAGGGGAGGGGAAGGGAAATTGCGGGGAAGGTTAGGGTGAAGGGGAGGGCGGGGGCGGAGAGGGAGAGGGTTGCGTATTTAATGATTGAGCTGTTGAAGGGGGTGGGTTAGCTGGTGGTCTGGTGGAGAGGATGGAGGACATACGCGGTTGTCATGGATGCTACTGAGTAGGGGATGGGACCGGCGTTTTGACTCATCGACAAGATACGCTTTAGACCATTGACGTGTGCACCGGCGGTTTCCAAATCTCCTGTGAATGCCTGAAAAAGTCAGCAAATTGACTCCAATTAACAAAACAACACAAAAAGAATCTTAGTAATAGATAACAGGTTCCAATGTATCGAAACACAAACATGCTCCCACACCCACTAACCTCAATCATAATCAAATCCGCAATCGCCGCAATCGTGCTATCCCCTTCTCCACCCAATCCAAACCCCCCACTCCTCAACCGTCCATTAACCCCCCTAATCGTCCTTCCCTTAAAAAACAACCAATCCAACTCAGCACCATGAAACCCACTCCCTCTCCCTCCCATCCCCTTACCCTCTTGATCCCTCCTCACCAGATCTCCCGTCATAAGCGCCCTGGCCGTCGCCGCATGCGCGGATAGCGAACTCAGGATCAGGTCGTCTGCTACTATTAGAGCGGTGCAGCCAAAGCGCTGCACGACGAGGTTGCTGGTCCAGGAGGGGTGCATTTGGGGCATTAAGATGTTGACGTCTGTGAAAGTCGGTCAAAATGAATTCCACAAAAATGAAGAAGGGGGAGACGAACAGTAATAAAGATGCTTAGCCATGCGATCCGAGAATCGTCGAGAGCTGGCGGCGAACGGGTTCCCGCGTCCTTGTCCCAGGTAGGAATACGGCGTGGGCGAAGCTGCTGCGGATCCTGCTGTATGAGTATCGGATACTCTGTTAATCTGAGCATCATCAATTTCCAAACCAGCTGTGTTGCGGGCTGCACTTGTGGTGATGGAAGATCCGGGTTCAACAGTTGGGGGATCGTCTTGACGTCTGGAACTTGACAGCTGCACCTCTCTAGATTGGGTGCTCGATTCGTTCTCCTGAGTGGGATTTCCCATACTTGATCCCCAAACCATTCCATCACCTCCCACCACCTGCTCTCCCTCAAACTTCCTCACATCACTTCTCCTCTTTTCCCTATAATGCTGAGCAGTAACAAAAGAGCGGACTGCTTTGCGATGAGCTGGATCTTTCTTTGCTATCGTCGCATCGCCGGTGTAGATGACGAATTCGAGTTTGGGCGGCATTTGCGATGAGGGGGTTGAAACCAAGCATTTACGTTTACTGGTTGAGAGAGAGTTTGTAGAGACAAGGGATGGCTGGAGGTGGTGAGCTTTGGACCCCACATAAATGTAGCGGCTGACAAATCTCAGTAGAGGGATTACCTCCCTGGTTTGATAACCTGCAGCCTACTCTAGAAATTTGTCAAGCAATGTATAGTCTTTCTCAGGCCGACTCTTGTGGCTAGAGAGCAGATGCTGTGAAGCTGAAAAATTGCGGTCGTAGATTGTAAGAAAACGAACAAGAGGATTAGGGCTATATCAATGCAGAGTATCTTTTTGGATTGACAACTATGCTAGCTTTATCTGCGTTTGACAACATGGAAATCGCCCCCGTAACATGCAGCATGCTCTCTAGCCCATCATTCTACACTTCCTCTCAAATTTTCGTTATGCTATCCATGAACGCCCCATCACAGATCCCCCCACATACTGCATCGGCACATAAAATCATGAATCGGTTCCAAACCAAGACGTCTTGACCTAGCGCTTGAAGTCCGTGGCACGATCGAGATTGAACGCCGCACTGATGAGAGCAAGATGCGAGAAAGCCTGTGGTGTATTGCCCAATTGCTCGCCAGATCTCGAGATCTCTTCAGAGAACATGCCTAGATGATTCGAGAAGCTGAGCATGTTCTCGAATATGTTGACAGCGCGGACGAGGTATTTGGAATCGTAGACACCGGCACGGGTGAGTGCTTCGACGAGCCAGAATGTACACATGCTGAAGGCGCCTTCGCGACCGCCGACACCTAGATGCATTAGTATGACAAGAAGGAACTCGGTAGGAAAGGGAGAATACCATCTTCAGACTGTTCGGTATTGTAGCGGTACACGAGACCGGTGGATGTCAAACCACCCTTCTCGGGAGACATCAGAATGCGATCCATGGTTCGGAGGAAGCGAGGGTCATTGGGCGAGATGAAGAACACGAGAGGAGCAATGAGAATTGAGGAATCGAGAAGGTCACCGCTCTCATAGCTCTGGACAAAGGAGCGGATATTGTGGCTGTAGCCTTCAAATTGTTAGCAGGCAAAATATTGATTGGGAAATAGTAGCTACCTTTTGTCATGATGTCTTCGTAAATCTCATCACGAGTTTCAAGCCACTTAGCTCTGTTCGGACACGGCAGACATCGCTTTTCCGCCAACCGCAGACCACGATCAAAAGCAACCCAGAGCATAACTTTGGAGTAAGTGTAGTTCTGCTTTCGGCTTCGGACCTCCCAAATGGACATATCGGGTTCTGTCTGCGTTAGCAAAGAAAGATGGAGGAGGAGCGGGCATACCCTTCCAGATGGTCAAGACATAATCTGCGGATTCGTTAGCCATAAATCGGTCAGAGGTCCTGCGAACTCACCCAGAATTTCTCGGACCGCAACCCATTGCTCCCACGTGACGGGCTTGCCGTACTTGTTGTACAGGTAAATACCATCAAGCAACTCTCCATAGATATCGAATTGTAGATGGTATGCAGCTCCATTACCGATACGAACTGGTGCACTGCCTCGGTATCCCGAAAGATGACTGTATATAGTGAGCTTAGAATTTCAGAAGGACGAGAAAACCTACTTGAGTTCTATCTCAGGAATCTCCGTCTCACCGCGGATGGTGAACATGATAGGCAATGCACCTTCAGGAGATCTCGACTTTCGGAAACGTTCACTGATGAAGTTCATATATGCATCTGCTTCCTCGGTAAAGCCCATTCGGAGCAAGATGTAGATTGTGAAGCTAGAATCACGGACCCAGCAGAAGCGGTAGTCCCAGTTTCTAGAACTGTCAGTAGGCTTTTGGGCTACATAGAAGTGAACTTACCTTTCACCACCAATTTCCTCAGGAATTGAGAATGTTGGCGCGGCAATAATGGCACCCGTGGGCTCAAAGGTCAGAAGCTTGAGGAGCAACAGACTCCGGGAGACAACCTCACGCCATCGACCCTTGTATTTGCTTCTCGAGATCCAATTGAACCAATATGATTGGGTATCATGCTGCTGACGATCAAGAACTTCGGTGGTCACGTCTCGAGTGATATGGTTTGGGATGTCATCACGGAGCACGAACGAAATAGCCTGTCCCTCCTGCAAGCTGATATGGCACACGACTCCTTCTCCTAGCATTCCTGGCTTCTTCTTCTTTTTGAAGCTCACTGTCGGGCAAATTGCATCCTCTTCGCCATGATCAATGGTAACATCAAGCTGCAGCTTGACGCCCTCGGAAGAGAAGGTGACGGTCTTGCTTTCGAGGCATCCTGGGGGATGGTCTGAGAGGACGAGGTCGGTTTTGTGTTTGCCGCGAGCATAATCGAAGGCAGGGAAGATCTCGACATCTGCATCGGAATTTATTAGCAATATTCCTGCATTGGAACCTGCAGCCCTACCTAGGTCAACCTCGCCCCGGATGCATTCCACTCTCCGAACCAACCACTTCTTCAGTTCGTCCTGAACAGCAACAGCTTCGCGGAAGGAGCTCTGCTTCGTGGCTTTCGTAGCTTTCGTAACAACGTGTGTGCTCTTCGGTCGAGGGAAGAAGTCTACCAAGTCAACAACACCTTCTTCGTGGATGTAGCGGGTCTGCAGGATATTCGAGGACGGGAGGTATTGCTGCTTGGTGGTGTAAGATTTCTCAGCTGGAGGACATATGCTGAAGTAACCGCCTTTGTCCTTATCGAGCAGACGGCAGAATATCGAGGGAGAGTCGAAGTCGGGCCTTGGAGGGGGTTAGTATGTTGTACACGGTCGGAGCACCCGGAGAAAGTAAACAGAGCTTACCAGCACATGAAATCAATGCTTCCATCAATACCCACCAGAGCACAGGTATGCATATTCCCAATCAGGCCATAGTTCTCAATTGGCAGGTAGCCGGTAACATTGCGGCGACTGGTCTGGATAGCAGCAGGAGCTCCCATGTTCTCATTCGTGAAAGTTATTCACTAGTTGATAGTTCAGAGGTGATCCAACTGGACAGTGTCTCGTCGGTGTCGGTATTATGGTAATGCAAGAGATTTCGTAGAGTTTTGCGAGTCGGTGAAAGAAGAAAGGAGGAATGGAAGAGGGTCGAAAGGCTTCTTTTGCAGAGCGGTCACTCTGTGCAGCTGCCCCGGTCGACCCCTCGGACCCTAGCTCCACTGTACCACTACGGCCAGGGTCCAGTCAGGGGCGGCCGCATCCCGCACTTGGACTTTTGCAGCGCCTGACTGTGCAGCAAAAGGACATCATGTGGACAAACGGATTTGCAAAAAGCCAATAGAAATGGCAAAAAGGAAATATGGGGACAGGAAAGCATGGGGCATGGGAAGGAATTAGACAAAAGATACTCCTGTTGCTCTGGTGTAGCCAAAGGAATTGCTGCAACATACAGCCTTAAGTCCGACAGTCGACGAGCAGCCTCGTACTGCAAGGGGCTGGTCGGGCTGTCATGTATTTGTCTCGAGTTGCCAGAGAGGTCTGCTGACTTGTGTTACGAGTTATGATACCTTCACGCGGAACTTGGGAAGAATGTGGAGAAGATCTAGAAACAGGTAGTGTTGCAAGAAATAATAGCAGCTGGCGATCATCATTCTACTTAAGAGCAGCAGATGATCAATTTATATTTATTTCTTCCCCGCCTGCTACATCATCGCCCAAAACCATCCAGCTGCATGATCAACATTAGTGCGCAGTGTTGTCGATTTGCAGGGTCTCAATAAGGCTCACTGCCGAGCGACATTTGCGGGGACTCGTCACTGGAGCGGAGCATTTCCAGGAGGCATGCCCGCCCAATTAAGAAGCGGGCCTTGCGCGCCCCATCGGCTGCACTTAAGCTTCTCGAGGACACCCAGCCCAGAACATCTCCTCTATCAACCTCCCTTCAACCAGCATCTTCACAGTCCTCTGCACTCGCATTTTACACCAGATTATGATCCCATGAAACCGCCTTCGCTCGTTCCGCGCTCTGCCAAGCCTTTCCACCGTCCCGCTGGCCGCTGGCGCCACTTGACTCGGTGCCAAACCCCTGGTGATCAAACTAGAGGACGCCTTCTGTGGGTCTAACTAGGATCCGCTCCGGAGTGCCATCATGGCAGAAGACACTTCACATAATGTCTCTGCGCGACCGCGACGCGACAATTCTCCTTCCCAACTCCCTCAATCGACCTCGACACAAATATCTTCGACCTCGGGCATATCATTAGTGTCGGCCGACGATCTGACTGCTCCAGATGCAGCAGCAGCGCTGGCAGGAGTCCATTCCTCAGAATTCGATATGGGTACCGAGTCTTCAGGGCACAGGCGGCGGAGGAGTAGCTTGATGAATCCGGAGGGGACAGTTGCAGGCAATTCGAGGGACAAGTCGTCAAGGAGTCCACCGCTGGGGCAGAGAGGCATCCCAGAAGATCCGAAGGCCGAAAGGGCGTCTGACGACGATAGGAGTACCAGTGAGGACGTCGAGCTGGATAATCTATCAGATGACGGGCTACAAGACGACGAGGAGACTGGGTTGACGGGGAAAGATAAGAGCAAGAGGAAACGGAGGCGGCGGAGGAATACCCTGCTAGACCAAAGGGTAGCAGCAGACGTGAAAATCACAGCGGAGGAAAAGAAAGAGGCGGACCAGAATGTGGTGAAGAACAGCTTGATCAATTGCCTGCTAATAGGACTGTGGTATCTTTTCTCCCTTTCAATATCCCTGGTAAGTCCTCCAGCCATGTCCCCAAGTTCTCACTGACACGATACCAGTACAATAAATGGATGTTCGCACCAGAACACCTTGATTTCCACTTCCCTTTATTCACGACCTGCGCGCATATGCTTGTGCAATTCTGCCTTGCTTCTCTGGTGCTATACTTCCTTCCACGTTTTCGACCTCGATACGACTCCCTTTCGAATCCTCAAAACACACATTCCGATGAGGACATGCAGCATCAGACAGATAGCAAGAAACCACTGATGACGCGGATGTTCTATTTTACGCGAATTGGACCCTGTGGAGTGGCTACTGGGTTGGATATCGGGTTGGGGAATATGAGTTTGAAATTTATTACTTTGACATTTTACAGTATGACTTCCCCCTTTGCCTTCTATTCTCTGCTAACTTCCTCCCAGCAATGTGCAAATCATCCTCACTCGCCTTTGTCCTCATCTTCGCTTTCCTCTTCCGCCTCGAAAAGCCCTCCTGGCGCCTCGTTGCCATAATAGCCACCATGACCGCCGGCGTCGTAATGATGGTCTTTGGCGAGATCGAATTCTCAGCCCTAGGCTTCATCCTTGTCATCTCCGCCGCCTGCTTCTCCGGCTTCCGGTGGGCCCTGACACAGATCCTCCTCCTCCGGAACCCTGCAACATCCAACCCATTCTCCTCTATCTTCTACCTCGCCCCCATCATGTTTGTCTCCCTCTTCATCATCGCCATCCCCGTGGAAACCTTCCCCGCCCTCTTCCACGGCATTGGCCTCCTAATCGACGAAAAAGGCTCCGTGCTAGGCCCCGCCCTCCTCCTCTTTCCCGGCATCATAGCCTTCTGCATGACCGCCTCCGAATTCGCACTCCTCCAACGCACGAGCGTAGTAACGCTCTCCATCGCCGGCATCTTCAAAGAAGTCGTCACCATCTCCGCGGCCGGCCTGCTCTTCCACGACAAACTCACCATCATCAACTTCGCCGGTCTCTTCGTCACAATCGGAGCAATTGCAGCTTACAATTGGGTCAAGATCAAGAAAATGAGAGAAACTGCCCAGATGGAAGCACACAAACATCATCTAGTAGGCCAGGAAATAAGCGAGAGCGACGACGAGAGCGAGGAAGAAGAAGAAGGGGACTGGAACGTGGAAGGCAGGGCGTATGTCACCAGCGACGGCGATATCATGCCTGCTCCAAGTGCATTCCACAAGAAGGGTGAAGGCTCGAAGAAGAAAAGAGCTGTAGAGGAGGAGGCCGATCTGTAACGTAAGAATATTGTATTGTATTTAGAGGTGCATGCTTTGGATCTCGGAGAGATTTGGGTACCATGGAGTGGGTGCGGCATACCCTGGCGTTTTGTAGGGGCATCTATAGATATTAATCTAAGATTTTATTGCCAGGCTACTCAGCCATGTCTTCTTTCCTTTTGCTTTGCCTTCAGTTGGGTCAGACAAGTGCCTGATGACCGTTAACGTGCTGCGTGTTTGAAATTACTGTTTTTGCCCCTTGGGCGCTTTGATTGATGTAAGCTCATTTCTGTGAAGTACCAGTGACTTTCTGAATTTATGGCGTGCTACTAATTCTCAATATACCGTAATGTCAAGGGCATTTGGTGTAGAAAAAAAAAAGAGGGGGGGGTGGGCGGCTTTAGATTTTCTTGCCTTGATTTTTCAGAAGGAAATTCAGGCTAGTGAAGTCCCTTCCTGACCGAATTTTCCGTGCTTTGTGGTATGCTAAAGATTTGGAAGAGGTGAAATCAGAATTTCAGAAACCTTCAGAATCCCTCTGTCGCAGCTATCGTAATTCTAGTGGGGGGTTAAACGTTAATCAGCAGCACAACAGCAGGTGTCTTCCGCCCTATCACAAAGCCAAATACGTCTAGAACAACATGCGGTTGAATTTTACATCCGGATGTTTCCTAGCTCTTCTTCCCTTTTTTCACGTCAGTTTCTTCGAATGCACTCCAAGGACGGTGTGCGGATTGCTGTTCCTAGGTCGCATGGCCATTGTGACGCCTCCGAGACATCCCACCTTCTGCGGCACTGTTGGAGATTGCTTGGCTGTGAAGAGCTCTCTCAAGTGGAGTCCACCCTTCTAACGAGGCGCCCAAACTTGGAGGAACCTCGCATTAGCGGCGCACCCGTGGCAGTCCTATGTGCTGCGGTGACAACACCGAGTTCGCTCGGCTGGTATTGGGCTACGAGTTCCGATAACCCCTTGTGAAGGCTCGAGTAAGAAATTAAGAATCTGCAAGTGGAGATCCTGAATCTCTGGCATCCGTAATTCGGGCCTCCCGAAGTATATTTCCAGATTCAAAAAACCCCGCGACATGGGCAATGGACGTTCAATACAAGCATATGAGATGCATGAGCCATCTACAGTTCCTCTCGTGGCCTGGCTTACATCTCTGCCAGGATGATTATTAGGGTACTCTGAGTCGTAATCTTGAGGTCACGCTGGGACTCATTGGGGGGCTATCCCGGTAGTAGAATTCAATTGATTGCGCGACGACTTCTTTCCATAACCGTCGCTGCCTCCTCTGAAGAGTAGTGCGTATTCTGACGGCACGAAAGAGGTAAAATGTGGATATGCCGTTTTAACGCAGTATGATATCAATAAGGAAAATATAGCTCAGTCTCGCGGAACTAATTGCCCCTAAATGGCAACATTTCCGGAGGTCCTGCACCCAGCCGTCCGACTGTTTCTTGGGCCTCAGATCCGCCTCTGATCCATCAAGTCATCCACACCATCGGTAAGTCCCTCATACCCCAGTTTCCGGCCCGCCGCTAATTATGCAGAATTTTGCTTGAGGGCGTGTCTCACACCGCCTCTTACCTGCGTCTTTGGGTCTCACCTGCACCTGCATTGCGCAGCCAGCAATATCTCTGCGGAGTCGACTGGCCGAACAATTCGAACGAACTCTCGATTCGAAGCTCCCAGCCGCAATGATCAACACGGTTCTGATACGAAATTCTCTGAAAACCGGCGTGCGTTACGCTCCCGGGGGTCCAATCATGTTGAAGTAGGAAAGAAGCAATTCTATAGGGTGCTAAGCAGTCGCACGCAGAGACGACCAGAACCAGGTTGGGCGTGCCAGACGAAGAGGGGGCAGAAAAGGACCTAACAATGATGTTGAGACGAATTTGATAATTCCATTGGACTCTTGCTGTTGCAGTGCATTACTAACATAAGGTTGTAAAAGGTACTGGGGATCAAGGCCCTGGTGCACCCTCACTTGCAAAGTAAGCAGCTTTGAGTTTGCGTGTCGCCGTTTACACAAGATGCGTAGTGCGTCGCCGCCTGGCAGTTGGCTGGCGGGGCGGGTGCTCCTGGCTCCCCCTATAACGCAGCAGACAGGCGCCTGCCACATGGCTCTCATTCTCTAACCCTGCCAGCATCGCATCTCCCCCCGATGCACAGCTAGACTCCGTCCCCTTTGATACGATGCTGTAGGGGGCGGGACGCTGGTGGCCCTGGCACCCAGGTTTGTACTGTAGCGGGCCAGCTTCACTTGCCCCTCGTTGTCGTGCACCGTGCAACAAATCCGCGACATCCACCACCCATCTCAGCAGCTCCGGCCTTGCCTTGCAAGTGGCCCTCCTTGCGCCACTCCTCGACACCTCCCGCCAGAGCTTCAGCCCCAGCCCCAGCCCCAGGCTTCGGGCCCCCTAGTCTAGCTTCATCCACACCATCCGCCATCCATTTGTTCTACCCGCGTTCTGTCCCATGGCCAGCCGGCACTACCAGCATTCTCATCACCACACTACTATGTGGTCATTGCCACTGCCATTTCGGACGAGGCCCACCCGCAATATCAACGATATGAGGCCAGCATGAGTTTTGTTTGCTAGCGCACGAGTGTGTCGATGACTCGATAGGCGCACACTCATGTGTCAACTGCCCGGGATGCGGTTGCATAGTGGCACAGTGCACTTAACCTATGTATGCCGACATTTCAAGCCCCATCCAACACGATCAAGGCCGAAGTAATAGCCAAGATCGATATCCTGATACATGACCCTCTCTTTCCACGCCCAGCTTGCGCGTTTCGGCACAACCTCCCCCTACTCCTATTGAGCAAACGCAGTCATGTTTTTGCAGCCAACACCACCCGCTCTACCCTACGACTTTTCTCGGTGTCGATGGTCGCCTTAACAGTCCCAGCAAATCAGAAGTCGCTAGTATCGCAAGTCCTCGTGTGAATACCGAAGGCGCGTACAAGCAGAACCCTGTGGCTGACAAGTGATAGGCTGGTGTAACCTTAGGTGTAACCTTAGGAGTCTAGCCGTCTCGTCAACATCAGCTCTCTTTGTAAGCGTAGAATGGATGGAGCATGTGCAGCACATCTCTGCTCCCAACTTCTAGTATCCCGTACGTCGACTAGGCAGTGTCTTACCTCTTTTGCTACCGAGGAATCGAGGTGCTTAGTATAAGACTAGTGTCTACTACACTTCCTGCCCTTCCTCCAAACTTCGTTCTTGTTTACACAAAGTCTTATTTGCTTGATCCTCCTCCGGACTCTTCAACTTCAACGATCTCTCCTTCTTGACTTCAGCTATTCTATCCAAGATATTTCACTGCAACATCTAGGATTACCTGCAGTTGTATCGGTTCTCGTCATGCCTCAAAGTACAACAAGCTCGGTTGCCCAAGGTGGGAGCACCGCTCAAGTCACTACCCATCCCATTGATCCGTGTAAGTATAATTTGTCCCCAACATTTACGCAACGCATTGTTTGACTGTCCATAGTGTATGGCAAATGATACTCGGGCTATGTGCGAGCCCATGTTTTGGGGAGCTTGTGGATGTTTCCATTGTTAGCCATCTATGTTAAAGGGAAGACGTTCGTTTACTGTCTCACGTGGATATGGGCAACATCTTGTCAAATATTACAATATTTGAATTGAAATACCAAGTTAGTGCATAATTCTCGTAGGAGATCGTGGATTAAACCTGAAGACCCTCGTTATATTTAGATCTGATTGTGAGAATATGCTGAGGTTACCAGGGTCGAGACTAGGGTAACTTTTCTGCGCGCTTTTCTCTTGCCTTTGTCCCAAAGACTTCGGGAAGGCACTGTACTGAAGCTTCAAGAATGGCAGATTCCAGAGAATACTAGAACTATCAATTGCGAAGTTATCAGACAAATCAGTGCTCTAATCAGCCTAGAAGCCGTCGCCCCTCTACCCCCACCTCCCACCATCACGGATTTTGCGGAGTTCTTGTTAGACCATCCATATCGATTGGTTTAAAAATTCTTAGTGTGCAAATCCGGGCGCAACACCCCTGTGCGAGCGATGTGATTTGACAGGCCACGATGCGCATCTGCTAGAGCTCGAGAGCCTCGAGACAGCATTTCTTCTTATATAAAGCAACTCTAGTGCTGTCTAAAATATTCATGCTCCAAGACTGTGAGCTACTACCTTTAATCTAAGTTAGCCGGAATAAGAATTAAATAAATTTTATACTCTATGTCTATAGCGCGGCTTAACTAGTCGTCTAGCCTTCTTTATAAGAGCTATCTAGGATAGTATTACGCATATCCTAGTAATATCCTAATTAGGGTTTCTAGAAGCTCGGCTCGAGTCATCCGCACAAAACCTCCGAGGCTCATACCCGATATTTCTTTCGTGGGGCTAGCTCAATTACGTAAGGAATGCATCGGACGAAACCCTTCTTTCAACCCTTCCATCCGCGAATTTTGGCCTGGCCTGCATTAGGGCAGAACAGAGGGTTTCAAGCCACCAGGCCAATGTAGCCCTGGCTCTACTTTCCAACACACCACCGCAAAACGAGGCAACTAACCAATTGCAGGAATTTGGCCGTATCTGGTGCGCGAATGACTTCTTCATCTTCTATCGATTATGGAGTGACGCATTTAAGAGAATGTAAGCTAAGTCCGCCTTCCAAACTAGCCTTTAAACTTATGGGGGCTAAAGGAAGCAAGCTGATATCAGACATAATATTGGAGGCCGAAAGCTCCACATCATTGTCAGCCAATACTGATAAGTCATCTGAGACACACGGAGAACACCACAGGCCTGCACACCAAGTCCAACCTTCTATGCTGATTGCGTAAATTTGGAAGGGGCCCGGTTTTGAGAACATGGCGATTTCCGAGGATCCATGTAAAGCTTCATTTCTTCTTATTGGTCGATCCATGGAAGCTGTGGGAGCCATCGAAGTTAAGCACCACTTATCAATGGTCCATAAGACATACTTAATATAGACACCGAAGGATTACCTCGTGTAGCTTAAGGAAGCGGAAAGAGGGCCTCACTTGTTTCGTTTTCAGTTAATACCCGAGCTGGACTAGTTTGCCGCATGATAACTAGTGACCCCGGCGTCTATACGGATGTGAATTTACGAATAACCAGATTCCTTGCATTTCTTTCTCACATCATCTTATACAAGTTCCGTCCTATACATTAGTTCAATATATGGGGTGTTGTGATTTGTGTAATAGGCGATATTACGAATCGAGGTTATTATTAACATTACTAGAGACGGTAGTTCAAAATGCCTCTTTCCCGTTTTTGACAAATTTTACCTCTAAGATCAGAGGTGGAGTACCTCAAAGAAGTAATTCCTCTAACGAGTATACCCTGCTAGAGTAAGAAGGCAACATAACCCGACTAGACGAAGGAGAATACAGCGAGAGAAGTTCCTTTTAGTTTCGAATTTTACGAACCAAAGCTCCTTGGCGTTTTGTGAGGGCATCTCTAGATATAAATCTATGAATTTTACTGCCAGGCTGTGAGCTATCATATTCTACTATTCTGCTTCTAATTCATCTGTGGGCCAATGCCTAGAATCAGTTCGCGCGCTCTATGTTAAACTTTATTCTCGTCTTTTGAGCAATGTGCAAAAGTCTGTTCTATCAAGAAGCGAGTAACATCTGCAGGTGGAGATCCTGGATCCTGGCTCTATGAAGACATGCTATTCGCGATGTCTTGAAGCGATTTGATCATTATTCTTCTGTTGTTTTTGATTGGATTTGCTGCTTGTGCCTCCTGCCTCTCCTTTCTAGCTGCTACGCGAACCTATCACCTGTAGTCTGTCCACAGCCATAAAGCACTTCAGATACCAACAACCTCTCATTTGCGGGCCAACTTGAGGTCAGCACCGAAAACGAGTCAAAATCTGACTTCGCGGCGGAAAATACGTGGGACTACTCGAATGATGGGTGGAGAGAGCTGGGGCCCACGCACACTATCGAAGGGAGTGCTAAAAACAGCTGAGTATTGTATGGCCAAGTCCCTGGATTCCAGTAGCTGCGCATAAGAGCATTCGTCAAGGTTCTGCGGTACATGGAAGGCTGTTGAAGGTGTTGAAGGTGTTAGACGAAGAGCCCATCTCATTCCTACACGACCCCACTTCCGAGACCCTACAGACTTGCCATGCACGCAGCACGTGCTCCCTATCGGAGTTGCATTTATCTCAAGAGAGATTCGGCATCACAGGGTGGAGACCCTCATTGATTGTTAGGCCAATCGGGGAATGGGTAGCCAGCGACCCCGCCAAACCTAATCAAGCGAACGCCCCCCCGAAACGATTCCAAGGGGGCGTTCCTCGAAATGGTTCCAAGGGGGCGTTCCTTGAAATGGTTTCAGGGAACGCCCCCTTGAAATCATTCCAGGGAACGCCACCTCTGAGGTTATCCAAACTCTAGCCCTGCCAATAGACTCTCAGATCATTACTGCTGGTGGATATTTTTGACATCACTACCGCAGACTTCTCCACCTTCGCATATCCTGTCTTAGACAACCTCGCGTTGGGGAGAGCTGTATGCTCGCTGGGGACCAGAACCGTGAGTTAAGCGCAATCTCTCTGTGAGATTGATCTATTGGAGATGAAAGTTTAGAAGTGCGATAATGTTGTTCGTAGAGAGCTAATTGCCTCTTCGCGTCTTGCAACTGCACCTTCAAGAAAGCATTTTCGTCTTCCAGTTCAGCCTTGGTTTTCTTCGTTATTGAGTCGCCTTTGGAAGAAGAGGAAGGCAGACCAGATGACAGCTGTGCATGCAGCCCCTTGTCGAGATTTCCCATCTTCCAGGGGTCTGGTGGGACGCTAGTGACGCCACCGGCCTATCCCGCCGAGTGGATAAGCCAAACCGTGGAGCATACCCTGGGTGCCAGCCTACCAGTGGCTGAGCACGAGCGTTTTTCATCCTCAACCTCACCTCCAGGCCCGGCCTGCATCGAGGTTTTTCCTCACGTCCGCCCTGCACAACTCGTCGGAGGCGTGAGTTAGCCAATGCGGACCCAATCTCGTGGCAAGTCACCCACCTTCATACATCCTCAGTGAAACGGTGATACGCTCGCTTAGAATTCAGATGCACGTAGGGCATGTCGTCAAACTCAAGGTCCGGTGAAGAGAACGGCAGAAGGAAGCATCGTAGAGGGTGGTGGTCTACCGTCGCGGGTATAAAAGCTCTCTCTGCTGCTTGCCTTGCCTTCTGTTCTCTTCACTCAACCTACCTCTGAATTCCTCCACCTCTCTAAAGTTTCAATCATTTTAACTCTTCTCTGTCTACCCATCCGTCTCAAAACAAGCCACTTCATAAACCTCCACTACCAACACCCTGTCAATACTCACAACCATGCCTCCGTCTACGCCGATTACCTCCTCTCTATCTCCTCACGGTGAAGGAGTTCTTCAAGTCAAGACCCATCCGACTGATCCTTGTAAGTAGACTTTATCCTCTACCTCTCTACTAGTATCTGGACTCATTGCTTGTAGTGTATGGTAAATAGGCCTCTTATCATGCCTGACACCCTTTCTCGAGGCGAAGTCTGGGAGACCTTTTCTTGAACTATCAGTTGCGCTAAGGAGGAGGAGATATGAAGGCAGCTTCACGGGTTCGTGCTATGGATGAACTACCTTTTATCATATATGTAAAAGTTCGAGTTCAAATGCCAAATATTTTCCATTCGTAAGAGAGCCTCGTGATTTAAATGTCTCAATATCTGAAATGTTCGCGACATATTCGCTGACAGGACTTGGCTCAGCTATATTTCTCGAATATTTTGAAATGAGCACGCGATTTAGGTACAGTTTTGCAATTATGAATAAGACCTTCAATGAAGATGTAGGAGTCTTCTGATCTAGCTATATTAAGGTTTGGCCTCCTTTTATAGGCCCCGGATGGTCTGAAGAAACTCTCATTGGCCTCGCCTATGCAACCGAGCAGTGAACACACTAGGACTAGGGAGAAGCCTCACCTACAACCATTACCAACACCCAACACTATTCTAATCAGACTGCTGATATTGTATTCTCGGTCGCTGTAGTTCATGCCACTTCTGACAAGGTGCACTGTCCAGGCAAGGTTTCATAAATGCTAGGAGCACTCGGGTTGAGCGTAAGGTTTGGTAGAACGCCCATGCATCGCTGATGCTAGACGACAAAGATGACATTTTGTTCCAAGTCTCACTTCCAGTAGCGGTGAACCTTCTCGTCGATATTCCCATCAATCTTTTGATCCATATTACGGTGAATCTTATCGTCTGTATTACGATCAGCCCTATTTTCATGGAACTACAGGTACTTCTAATTATGGCCAGCCGAATGTTTTGGGAGCACAACTATGAATAATAGTCATCCAAACGAGGTCTACGGATTTTCTGTATCACAAGCAAGCTACCCTCCTATTACCCCATTTACACAATCCCCATCTATCTACGCAGGAACTTTCCAACGTCAACAGCAGAGCGATTTCTGCTGCCCAAACTTAAACCCTATCTTTGATTTTGATGGTCCAGAGGGGTCTGGGTATAATGGCGTGCGGATGACCTCCGCGAAATATGTTTCTAATGAGGCACTATACGAGTAATGAGGCTCTTAAGCTAGTAGAAATGATTCAATGTATGATGATAGCGGTCATTGGACTTGTGTATGTATCCACTGAGTCCCCTTTGCTCTAAGATTTCTTAAAGGCTTGTAGAGATTATGCCTTCGGTTTCATTCATCAACAATTTCAGATTATCGTCATTGTCAAGGCGAGCGATGGAGAGGAAGAGGAAAAGTTGATATTTCGCATCATCGTGGTTCTAGAGGCCGCGACTGCAACGGCTAAGGATGAGCTTGTGTTAGTTATTGATCTATCTTTTCAGAAAATCCTCAATTCACCCAAGAATATCACCAGTGCGGTAGTCGAGAGGGTATGCCGCTACAATGTGAAATAGCCTTTGGTCCCACTATGCCATCGTTTCCAGGTTGTGCAGGGGGTTGGTTGGAAACACGACGTCGATAGTCATGTATACTTTCTACCAATCTCCGCTTCCACTAAGTTATATAGACATGCCAGCTTGGGTCAGAAGACCTTTCCGAACCCATTTCCACGAATTCTATTTTCTTTAATCAAATAACACATCAAAACCTTAACCTATGCCTTGACTTTCACACTATCAGACGACTCAACTACTCTCCACTAACACTTCATTCTATCATTTGACCACCATTTCATTCTCGCCTACAACTCTTCCCTATCTATCATCTTGAGCTTACATTCTAAGTAGCTTCCCTCCTAGCTTGTGAGTATACCATATAACACGTAGCAAGCTTGAGCTTATTAATTCCAGGTATCCCCTCGTCCGGTGAGACATTGCTAGCGTTGCAGGTGGCGCGTGCATAGACAGCATAGTATAAAATTATGTACCTTCGCATACAAATTTATTAGTAAGAGGTATCATTTACGTAGTATCGTATCTAGCAGTCCCCCTATCTACACAACACCATATCACGTGATTAGTCCAAGCTGAAAGAGTATATCCTCAAGGGGTTGAGCTTTTTACTTCTTAGACTGTGTATATGACCTGGAAATATCGTCCATTAGTGATCGCGCAACTAGAAGACGCGCACCATTCAAATAACGTAGCTTACTAATAAATTTATATGCGAAGGTACCTTCCATACATAATTTTATACTGTGCTATCTATGCACGCGCCACCTGCAACGCTAGCAATGTCTCACCGGACGAGGGGATACTAAGTAGAAAGCACAGGAGGTGAACTTGAAGTCAAAAATGTCTCAAGAAAACTTGGTTTTCACTTGCCGCTTGGGTACTTGGTGGGACATAAATAAGTGTTGTGCAAAATGCATCGCTTTAGTGTAGAGTATATGGTACGGTCAATTAGTCTAATAAATGAATTATGTTCTTGTTCATCAGCGTTCTCTCTTTTGCTTTTTCTAGCTGCATGCATGAACGCCCGACTTAAGCGCAATCCTCGGGACAAGGTTGAGCCCCGATTGGGCAGTACTAGGAGGGGTTTGCTTATAAAACCAAACTTTCATTTCTTTTGTTCTTGTCTACAGTGAGCTGGGGACAGCAGTCTCTGTCTGATCTCACAATCGATTCAAGCCTGTTGTCCTTTGACCCGCCGAGACTCACGGCAATTTAAAGAAGCAGACATTGTCAACATATAGCTACAGCCTTCTCACCCGAAAGAGCGGAAATACGGTCAGGCTCAGGCCGGTCGCACAACCCCCAATCTTCATCACACGGCAAATCTAAAACAGCTCTCTACTCTAAGAACACCCGATTCAGGAACATACAGCCGTTCATCTCAAGTCATGGAAGAATCTTACCCTACGGAATTCAGTGATCCAATCGTAGTCGGTCCAAATGGATCGGGCTCTAAGGGATCTGGGGTTAGCCAGGATGCATACGCACAATCGGCTGATACTTATGGCTACCAGGGCAGCTATAATTCTCAAAATGGGAGTAAACAATCAGAAGCTGAACTTTCAGGAAATTCAAGCTCTTCAAATTGGTCTGGGGGCGGTGGTAGTGGTGGACGCGGCGGCGGAGGAGGCGGCGGAGGCGGGGAGGCGGGGGCGGATGGCTATCTGTGCGGGCAACCGTACGAGCCGGAATCTCACTCAACCAAACCAACATACCAATGCACAACCTAATTACGAGTGGGTTTGGTCTTGTGTATGCCTTGAGCCAGATGTATCTGAAATGTTCATTGCTAACCTTTCCTAGTGTTACTGTCCCGAACACACCGGAATGAGCACAGATACCGTTCTTGCCTGCCCTGGTTGTAATCATTTCAGATGCTTCAATTGCCAACTGGACCCCGTGTTGCGTTTGCTGCGTTAGAATGAACAACTAAAAACATATGTTGGGTCTTTGCCACCCAACCACTGTTCTTAGCAGAATCTCAAATACTCAATCTCTGCACAAAAATCTTCCTGTCTTGAGAGCTCCCTGTTAAAACCCAGTTTGACTTTGACTACCTAAATAACAGCTTAGCCTGCTCCTCGGTCCACACAATATCAAATCACTCCATTATCATATTTATATTTTCTCCGCTCTCCCCAAATTCAAAAAGCAACACGTATTCCTGGTCGTAACTCCCTATCCCTTCCTTTGAAACAGATATCGTCAAAATATAGCTACAGCCTTCTCAGTCAAAAAGCAGAAATACGGTTAGCCCCACGTCGCTCGCGCAGGTACAGATCTTTGTCACATCACCAACATCTTAAATTCTCTCTGCTTTTAAAATATCAGATCCAGGGAGAGGAGGCCTTTTCAGCCCAAGTCATCGAAGAACCTTGTCCTGTTGACTCTCTTACCCTTATCGAAGCATGCGCATATGGATCAAGCCACATGGAGTCTGGCAAGAGACATGAAAAATACCCTAGATGTGCCAATATCTATGGTTTTCTGACTCTAATCCTTTATCTTCGGATAGGTTCTAGGTCACCATGGGAGTGTTGTACTTCAATGCTCCCTGGAAATTTCAGGAACAGATATTACCTGCTCCTCCCGAGCTCTACCAAGGCGTCATGGAGCTTACGCGGATTGTGGAAAGATCGCTTGCTGAGAGCAAAATCAAACAGCATCCGAGCCATATTAGAAGGGGTGGATTGAATAGAGTTTTGGATGGCATTGAGAATCTGAGGAAGAGGAAAGAAAGAAGCTGGTATACGTCCTATAATATAGACATGGACAGTTAATGGGACTGATTCAGATGGACCCTATCCGCGTAAATACAGGATGGTCTGAGAGTGCAACGTGTTCGAGCATAGGGCTGCTGAATCACGTTGGAGATTATGTAAAGAACTGGAGGGAAGATTGTGACTAAGAAAGCTTCACAACTCAGTATGACTTTTGGTTGAGGACGTTATTAATGCAAGATCGTTCTATGACTCGATATCCACTCAAGCACTTCGAGGTTTATCTTCTAGGAGGGAAATGGATGTGGAGCTCAACGATTGTATTTTCTATCTGACCTGCAACTTATGTTCATGATAAGCTGTGAATGCCATCTACTCGTGATCTAGCATCCTCACAAAAACAACAGCTGTGTGCCTTTACCAGCGACGCCAAGGTGTAGGAGGCCTTGTAGGTGGTGGTAGGCCAGGCCCAACTTGCCGCAACCACCGTAGTAAAGCTGGATTGTTGTTCCGATAATCGCTTTGGGTTACCGAATGGTCACCACCAAATACTGCGGAGCTTGCAGGAATCCAGATGCCCCCGCAAAATGGGCACCGCCTGACTGCAACACTGACATACCGACCACAGTTGCGATAGACGTACATTTTTGTTATGGTATAATAGGACGATTTTGAGCAGTGAAGGTGCAACTTATGTTCGTATAGAGATTTGGAGAATATTAAGAACAGTTGAAGAGGAGAAGAGAGACAACGAGAATTTCATGGCAGCTTTATAGGCTGGCTAATTGAGTATGAACCTTCGAGAATAAATCACTGAATAAGATCTCGGACTCGGTTGATCTATAAGCTGAGTAGAGCAAAAATAATGGAAGATAGATCGTAGATCTATTATCAGACCCTTTTCTTTGTTTAAAGTCCAGGTATACACCCCAAAAACTTCGAATCATCGCCAGTAACTATGGAAGAAATGTCAGATTAATATGAAATAGGAAACAAAAGTTTACCCCTTATTAGTTACTCTAATAATTAAGATAGTGTAACCTCAACTAGAACCTGGACGTGACGTGTTCTCCTGCTCTTTCTCCATCACACACTTACAAATGACTGGTGTTTACTTGAATAAGGCCGATTTATCCTCGGGACTTCAAGGGAAGACTGCAAAGCGGAAGTGAAAGTAGATTGTCTTATTCTAAAAAAAAAAACTCAAAGGTCTAAGGGCTTGAACTATCATTACTAACGTGACAAGCGTGACATAGAAATTTATTAATTCCAAGCGCTCTGGCTACTGTGATTTGCATGAGCACAGGGGAGGCACGTATCAACAGGGTTTTGTCCAAAAAAGAGCTGAGAGATTATAAGTTCGTATTGACCAGTAGCTTACGTAGATACCCACACTCCAGTAACACCTTTGCTCAGCAGCATTTCAATTTCCTTGACTATCACATCCTAACTAACACTCAGACTCTTTTGGACTTCAGTCCTACATGGCTTGGATGGTTTATCTTCCAGAACACTTTATACAGAATCGACCCAAGAATCAACGCCACTGCACTCAAAACAATAAGGGCAATTGCCCAAGCCTCGTACCAATGAATGGGGGCCTTGGGATGCACTCTTTGCACGATGTTTGTGTGTGAAGCAGATGCAGATGGACGCGTACTCGTACTGCTCGAAGCAGTACTCGAAGCTGCACCTGATATAGCAGCTGATGTAGCAGCTGAACCAGGCACGTCAACAACGTATTCGTCATCGCCACACAAGTTGGAGAACCAAGCATTGATCGTGGCGTTAGAGGCAGCATCACAGCCAGTAGCACAGCCAAATGTCTCCCCTGCTTGACATAGGCAGCTTCGGCCCAGCGTAATGCAGCCATAGATGATGTACTGATCAGGAAGACATCCCTTGACGCAGTCGGGAAGCCCAGAGAAGTCGACAGTAAGAGCATTTGGACATATACCAGCATAGTAGTCCTCGAAATTGTACCATTCTCCCCAGCTGCAGAAAAACCATTCGCAGCGTAGTGGGTATTTGAGGCCGCACCAGCAGCTTTTTTCGATACACTGCGGACCGTCGGAGTTATCTGTCGCATCCGGACAGGGTACTGCATCGCAGACAAGAGGATCAGTGAAGTCAGATATGTCGCAGCCGGTGAAAAAGCCTGGAGAGAAGCATTCCGGAAAATTGTTGAAGTCGATTATTGATGAATTGTCTGTCTGCCGGATGTGATGATTGTTCTGAGTTGAGGATACAAGAGCGATGCTTGTTATGAGTATCAATATTGATGCCACCCTAGCTGACTTAAGAGCAGCCATAGAGATAGTACAAAAGCGTGGAGCTTATTCAATTTACTAGAATAAGTGGAAGGCTTGAGCAAGAGAAAGATAAAACTTTTGAGCAAAAAGAAGAGGTGGAGAGGGGCGAGCAAACTCGTCCTTCCACATATCTCAGTCGCCCAGCCTTCTGGGGCAGAATGCCAAAAAGCCTCAACGTCGCACAAGAACCTGGTCTCTTGATTGCTCAAGGTGATGAGCTGGTAAATGCTTTGGAAGGATATCTCCGACCACTGCAATACATCAGCGAAACCTCCCAACCACACGTCAAGAAGAACCACAATCTGAAGAAGGGTCTGAACGTGGCTGCCCTCGTGGACTGCTGTAGACCTGTCAGTCCGGAACTCGGCGAGGGTGGATTGAAGTTTTGTTGTTGTGCCGTGTCTCAGGCGCCTTCTGGGGTGTGTGAGTGGTGGATGATACACCGAAAAGGTATTCTTTGGCGAGACATCTGCGGCTGAGCCGCCGCCAAATGCACGTTGCAGCACTCTCAAATGCATCCCCAGGACCCCAACTTAAAAAAAGCAAATTTAATCTTCTAATTTCTCGCCAGTGATGGGAAACTTCCCGGGGCGCATGCACTAATGGCTCACTGTCCCCGCCGTTAATAGTGGGAGAAACATTTCAACGGCTCCTAGTTTCCCATGGCTTTTACTATTCACAACCTGTAAAAAGAAGGTAACGACGTACCAGGCTACTAGAGATGCATCTCTATATGTCTAGTTTCAAGTTGGTAGATCATTTCCCGGGCCGTCCCCGAAGAGCCTCTCCCCGCAGCTGACCGACCTGGTCGGCAAACGCGGGAAAGAAGGGTGTGAGGGCGCCTGCATGCCACGCCTATTCTTATGCTTCAATTCTCAGCTTTGGCTTTATCACTGACCGTAAGTAAGCCAATGACGAGATCTATGCCATGCAAGGGCGCTCATTCAGAGGTGCCGTCGTGTCCCAAAGGCATGTTTTGCAGCCTTTCAATGGTCAGGTGGCAATGAGGCCCTCTTATCACCCTGCTGATATCAGGCCCGTTAATGGTCGATTGTTCGTTGGCTCGCGCTTCCTGCAAGTTACGAGGTTACACAAAATATGATTCGGTAATGATATCAAGCCACTCAGGATGCCAGCAAGAGAAGTTGACATTTGCTTGACTAGAAGAAAGGGGAGGTGGCTCTCTCACCGAACGTCGGCCAACAAAGCACTATTTCCCGCTCAGAATCTGATTCCTGTCTTCAGTGCTGGCACCAACTTCCCCACTGATCGGATCTGAGCACGACCACCTTCCTCAACAACCCCATCTCAGCCGAAGAGCTCTACAGCTTTGAAACTACCAACTTCACATCGATTTCTCTGCCCTAGTATGTAACTCATTATAAGAAGACCAGCCTGAGATGTTTTCCAGCCGAATTATTTTCCGACGATCGCATAACTGACAAAGCCACTAGATTAAATATGGCTAAAGATGGTGGCCCTTCCAAACTGTCACCTAGCGGTTTCAAAAGTATCTGTGCCCTTCTGGTCATCGTTGCAACCTGTGTACCAGCAAATGCTCAGCCTGACTCAACGATATGCTGCCTGAAGGCCGCCCGAGAAAACTGGAACTCATCATCCACCGTTCTGCCATGGGACTCCTGTGCCTTTGGAGCCAGCTACATCTCAGGCTCTATTGCCCCAGGGCAAGTCCCCCAAGTCACCGCCACGATGTCGTTCTGTAAACAAGCCTGTCCTGGGTATAGACTGAGCAACTTGAGTGAATGGCTTCTTCTTCTGACAACTTGGGTCATTCCTGCTATCGCACTTCTCATCATCTGCTCTACGGGCGAGTGCGAGAGAGCGGACGAAAGGCAATTTGTCACACCGCAAGAAGTACCAACATCATGGAGGTTTCGGTATTGGGTCGTGGATCCGCTCAACGACATGATGAACACTATATTCAAGCGGATTCCATACAATATTGTGGAGTTCACCGGCATACTCGGGGATCCAGCTAGCGCGATCAGGGGAGCATTTTCCGAGATTGCGTTGGATGTTCGAGTCGTATCTAAGCTTTCACAAGGAATGGAGTTCGACAAGATGATGAAGGCCCTGGCAATGGTAGCCGGGCAGACAAAATTCGATGAGAACACCGAGATTATGCTTACAACAGTCATCCTTTCCAAAGCGCTCCTTGTCTCCACGGCACACCTTAAGCCTACTCCAAATGTTCTCAACCTTCGAGAACAGCTGGAAAAATTGAACGATCAACCTAGAAGACTCTTTGTGAATGAAAAATTCAGGGACAAGGTCATCGAACAATTGAGACCTGCCATGATCAGCCCGACACCCCTTTCCACGGATGACCTCAAGCTATGGCTGGATGCATTTTACAATTGCTTAGAAGATGATATGAAATCAGCTCCAATTGTTGTCCAGAAGGAGGACGTCGAAGCTGCCAACAGTGCCGACGAACATTATGTTCCCAGACAGCTCATGAACGCGATCCACGACATCCTTCACCCCAGCAAAGGCTCCGAAATTTCTCCAATGAAGCCTAACGATACTCAACACGAAGACAAACAAGGCAACAAAATCCAATCGATAGCGACAGAGAAGGAGGTCACGAACGCAACTGGAGTCCCGCGTGTCATCACCATATTTGAGAAGAGCGAATGGGCCAAAAGTCTTAGGATGGGAATCAAGGTTGGCTTGAAAGGACGGGTGGACTTCATGAAGGCTTTGGTAGTGCCAGTAGCCCTCGGTTTGGTCGCGACAGCCGGCTCGTTTTACACGGCATACACTACCCTCGGCGATAATGATACGGCACATTCTCTTGCATACGGCACTTGGTACTCCTGGATCATCGTTCTTGCAGTGGCCTCGAATTGCTACATAGCAACCGCCAACCCGGGACTGGTGAAGCTTGCGCTTCAACACGATGTCTACCTCTCTGATGTCACGGTTCCTCTGCGAGAACGAGCACATAATACCCGCCGATGGACTGTATGGCTGAAGTACATCGGATGCGAGACTGAGGATGACGGCCCCCCACCATCCGCCCCAGTCGAAAGACTCAAACGGGTCGGATCAAGAGTTCTCTCTTTCCCCTTCAAACAAACTCCCACCCACTCTCCACCCCCCCAAGGCATTCGCGGCAAAACAAACTTCCTGCTTCATCTCATCCTCAAGCAGTTCGCCGGCTGGCTGTGCATCGCTCTGCCCTGTGCATGCGCAGCTTCCATCTCCTACACCACGCCCACAGTTGGTCTCGGTTGCCGCTCGTTCAACCACCTGCTCTACGGGGTATTGACCTTAGCCATCTCTGCAGTCGCTGTCACCCGCGCATATCTCTCTTACTACCCGCAAGGCTACAAAACTCTAGTCCTCTTCCGCGCTCTCTATATCTTTGGTCTCGGCATCAACAACATTGTTCTCATCTTCGGCACGCTCTTTCATCTTATAGGCCTCTACCGCAGCTGCTTCTGTGCTGTTCTTGGCGTCAGCGGCGACTTCTTGCTTCAGATTAGCGCGATTACGGCTTTGGATGTCGCGAATGCGAAGAAGTTCTGGTTGCCGGTGGGGTATATGGATTTTGGGTTTGTGTGGCTCGTGTGCTGTATTGCTGTGGGGTGTAGGGGGTACATTCATTTTTATATTAAGTTATTTTTTGAGGAAGAGGCAGAGGAGGAGTAAGAGAGGTTGTTTTCTTAAACTATAATTCAGGGGTTGGGCAGGGCTTCAGGGGCAGATCAGTGGGGCGTACCCCGTATCCTTTCGCGACATTTCTTTGGCATAGAAGGGTCTTCGTTTACTAATGACTTTAACATCTTGAATGTCAGCAAAGTGATTTGACTTCAATGACGAACCTAGCAAGTAACCTCATTGCAAAATCAGATCTGGAGTCAAGTGGTCTAACTTGACATTGAGGAGTAGTGACCCCGCTTGAGATGAGAGAGATGCTAAATTACAATGTTTCTAAACTCCGTCCATGCAGGCCGATTCTACTATTCCTCCCAAACACCGGGTATACAAACGACTCAAAGTCGCATATCAAACTTTCCCAAAGAGTCCTTTCTCGGTCGTGGTCTTTGTGAGCAAGATAGAAACGCCTCCTGCCAGCACCATGACCCCACTGAATGTCGCCACTTGGTGGAAGCCATGGTAATGTGTCTGGAAAGCTCCATCAATTGGTGGACCGACGAGTGCGGCGATAGATACAGTTGCCATCCCCATCCCCATATAAGTACCAATCTCTCTTGGATCCTTTGGCACTTGGGCCAGAACAACTGACATCCCAGAGACAATAGCACCAGAGCAGAAACCGTACAGAGCGGAGAAGACAATGATGGACGCATTGCTGTTCAGCCATTGCATGCAGATCAGAAGGACACCAGAGCTCAGAGCCGCAGCGCTGAACGCATTGTACCTCCCGAGTTTGTCTCCAAGCACACCCGGAATGACTCTTCCAAAGAACGAAGCCGCATTCAATATGGCAATGATATATGAGGCGAGTTCATTACTCATACCCTTTTCGACAGCAAAAGTCGGGAGATAGAAAAAGGGCAGGAATAAACCAAGCATCATCATAGCGGTTGATCCCACGACACCAAGGAACTGCACGTTCGTGAACGCCTCAGGAAGAAAGAAAGTTCCATTTCGAGGCGGCAGTCGTGCTCTGATAGCTGCACAGGCAGGGGCGATGAGCGCAAGCATAATGAAGCCGGCTATCCTTATCGACCATCCGAAAGTCAAGTTGGGATTGTTGAGCATTTTCCCCAGCGCGATAGGCCATACGATTCCACCCAAAGAAGATCCGGCCACGGCGAGACCCATGGCTGCTCCACGCTTCTTGTTGAAGTATTGGCCTGTTGCTGCCATAGCCGGGGCCATGGTCATCCCCATGGATATTCCGCCCAGGATGCCTTGCGCGAGGAGAAACTGGTAGAATTCGGTGCAGAGGCTAGTCATCATTACAGCAAAAATGTAGGCTGTTGCCGCTGGCCATATAACCTAGAATTAGATAATCTATTAGCATTTCCCTTGATATATTAGGACGAGAGAGATATACCTTTGCGCCAAATCTATCGAATAGTGGACCACCAACAAGGCTGCCACCGAAAAGGAAAAATGTCTGAAGGGAACCGATCCAGGAGATCGTAGAAGGAGTCTCATGAATGAGCTGATGTGTTTGATAGTATTCTTGGAAGACACTGCTTTGATTAGTTTAGAACTTGAGAGTTCGCATGGAAGGACCGTACCCAAATGCATTAACGTAGCCGAATGTTGAAAACAACACTCCTGCGCATCCAATAGCCACAGACCAAGCCCTCACACCTCCTTCAGGAAATGGTGGTTGTCCTCCCTGCGGGGCAGGCGCCTTTTCATCCAATGGGCCTTCAATGGAAGCCTCAACATCGCTCTCCTGCGGTAACTGGGGTTTCTTTTCCTCCTCCATGTTTTAGCGGGTCCAAAATCGAAAGGAACGGATGATCAGAATGTAATTAAGGTATTGGTAAAAAGGTTTGTACAAGAACGGCGAAGCATGAATGCAGAAGAAGAGTATGCGACGTCAACGGTATAAGTATTTCGCGATCATATGCAGGATGCTGGAACCGGCAGGCGGGCACTTCAACTGTCCGTTATCCCCGCAATATGCCGCTTTCACATTCGGGATATTATTTGGTGGTGATTTGGTGACTTTCGTAAGCCAGTAACAATGTTCCTCCGGTCTACAGGCCTCAGAAAATGAGTCAATAGCATAAATGAGCCTGTAGGGCTGCAGCTCGATCTCCATGGAGCCTCCATGGAGGGCTCATCCTTGTGGTTGAGGCTGTTCAGGCCTCCCGGACTTAAGATCTGCTCGACGCACGCTTTTCCCTTTCGCGCGCCGGCTCGGCCTTTCGCCCCTTCGCAAGACGCGAGACCTAAATACAACCTCACTTCCTGCCCAGGGTCGGGGAATTCATCCTCCACAGAATTTCCCGCCCTAACTCACGGTACACACACGGTCCAGCACAAGACGGGATTTTCCACGTGCATCGCAATTCCACAGACAGCCCCCACTTGATCTCTGTGAACGGCCTTTGGGCCTCTCAGCCTGCTGGGCACTAACCGACATGTCCGAGCCTTCAAGCTCCACAGTACCACCGCGAAAACGTCGTCGCCCAGCACTGTCCTGCGAGCAATGTCGACGGCGGAAAATCAAATGCGATAGGACCTATCCCTGCGGCCAGTGCTTGCAGTCTAAGACTTCTACCTGCAGCTACAGTCCAGACACCATTCGCAGACTTCGTCACGTGAGCGAGACAGCTTCCGATACTGCGGTTGCACAGCCATCAGTAGGCATTCCGAATCGAACACGAGATGTCCCAGCGGTCCCAGCAGACTTCTCACATACATCGTCAGCGGGTGTATCGCCCAACTCAATACCGCAGTCCGAGACCACTCTTCCGAGCTCGTGGACCTCTCCAAGTGGCACTAGCCACGACGATCTAAACGACGCCAAAACATTACTCTGTCGCTTGGAGAAAGTAGAGCAAAGATTGGCAAGCTCGGGCTCACAGCCTTACTTTTCAACGTGTGAATCTTTCAATTCGGATCCACTTTCAAAAGGACTGCGTGGCACGGTGTCGAAAACTCGATTCTTTGGCCCAAGTCATTGGATGCACTCGTACGGTAAGTGTCAATCCAAGCACAAGACTATAGAACCACTGCTGATAACTCGACGACAGGAGTAGTAAGATCACCCCATCATCTTCAGGTTTCATGGACTAACTAATGTAGTTTGATAAAGTAGCCTTGATGCGACTTGAGGGAGATGACTCTACGCCAGCATTCCGTCATGATCTAGAAGCGTCTGAAATAGGCCGCCATATCACGAAGCTTACAGAGAAGTGCAAAGATTTGGCAAGAACTATCAAATCAATACCCTACTCACAATGGCTTGCCAATCCGAACTTCAGAGAAGCTGTTCCTTCGAGGGCAATCGCAGATATTCTGGTAGATCTATACTTCAAGACTTCGGAATCAGTCTATCGAATTCTTCACATCCCTACCTTTCGCCAAGAATACGAACAATATTGGCAGAACCCTAATGCTGCGAACCCTATTTTCATTCTCAAACTCTTACTTGTCATGTCAACAGGGACGCTCCTTTACCGAGGGCAAGATGCCACGCTTTGGCGTAGTGAAGCAGTGAAGTGGATATTTGCAGCACAAGCTTGGCTCTCATCACCATTCGAAAAAGCCAGACTGCATACATCCGCGATACAATTACAATGTCTCTTGCTTCTTGCTCGCCAGAATCATTCCATTGCTGGTGACCTGGCCTGGATCTCAGCTGGGGCTCTTCTTCGAACTGCCTTGCAGATGGGCTACCATCGAGACCCCTCAATCCTACCAAAGATGTCACCATTGCAAGCGGAAATACGCAGAAGGTTATGGGCTACGATCTTAGAGATTAATCTGCAGTCAGCGCTCGATTCAGGCATGCCTCTGATGATTTCACACGAGGATTACGATACAGAACCCCCAGCCAATATTGATGATGCCGACTTGAGCGAAAGCACAGTTGGTCCCTTGACACCCAAACCAATCACTACGTTCACCCAAACCTCTATACAGATTGCGCTTTTGAAAGTCTTTGGACTTCGACTGCAGGTCGTTCGATTCGCCAACAATCTCAGAGGCGAGCCGTCATATGACGACGTGCTTCGCGTTGGATCTGCTTTATCAAAAGCCCTCAAAGAAAACGGCGCCTTCGTCTCAAGAGTCAACCAGTCACGAGAACCGGCGGCGAGAGTATCACAACTTCAGCAAAACTTATTCGACCTTTCAATTCGACGTTTCTTATTACTAGTCCATCGTCCCTTCGCCGCCAAGGGAATCAAAGATCCGCATTACTTTTTCTCTCGCAAGATGTGTCTGGACACAGCGATTACTATGCTCAAATATCCCTGTTCGGATTATGCTCCTTCTGGCGGCACCGACATGCGGGACGACTACGCGCAACTCAAGACTACCAGCGGTGGCTTTTTCAAAAGTATCATGGTTCACGTCTCCATGGTCATCTTCGCAGAACTTTGGGCACAGATTGAGGACGACGGCGTATTCTCCGAGTACGGGAAATCTAAGCGAGAACCTCTCAAGCAATGCCTACGAGAAGTCATCGCTCTATCTGCGAATCGGATTGCAGAAGTTGAGAACAATATCAAAGGCCATTTGTTTATGTCGCTTATCATGGCCCAGGTCGAGGGCATGGAGGCAGGCCTCGATCCTGTACCGGGAGTGTTAGATGCTGCGACCAAGAGCGCAGACAGGTGCTACGACTTATTGGTTGCGAGATATTCAGCCATGAATGGCTCAATACCTCCCGCGGATAGATGTCCGAATGACCCGCAGTCCTTCTGGGGCGGACCAGACTTTGCCATGGATTTCACAATGCAAGACTGGACATTAGATCCGGAAAGTAATCCGTGGTTCAAGTCGGGGTTTGAGGACGGTGCGTGGTGGCATTGCTGAGCACGACTGCCAGGATCGTTGCACTGTACAACATTGTATTCCTAGAAAAGGGATGTTCTCACCTCAATACAAAGCACGCCATTCATCACTCTGCCAAATCTTTGTTAGCACAAACTGGGCAAAATTTGATATCAATCACGCAAACCCTACTATCAAGTCTTTCTCCGTTATTTATCGGCCGTGCTATTGATTCGGGAACAGCCCCTATATACTTTCTATTGACGCCCCTTGGGCAAGAATTACTCCGCCTTCGGCAATAATCCATCAAAACTCCCATGAATCAATGGGAGGCAGCAGCGAGGGGTGACGAGCTTCCTTATTCTCACCCTAACGCCGAAAGGAAGGAAAGATCACGAAGCACATGCGCACCACTCGGCTATGAAAGTCCTCTAATGTTACTAATTCCAAATACCCATGGCCCAGCGGGAGTCTAGACTCCACAATATCTAGCGCACGGCTCATAGAGCACGCTATGTCGATCACTGACCTCATTACCATTGCGGGGTTGATCAGTACCTTAAAAACCCCTCTTCCCTAATTGAAATCTTCAAGTCCCATTGATTTAATAAACGCCCATTTCAAACAACACAATTCGCAAATATGGTCAAAGTAGGAGATAACATTCCCAACATCGACCTGGTTGAGGGAAAGCCAGATGCAAAAGTCAATCTTTGCAAAGAGCTTGGCTCGGGTCTCATCATTGGGGTGCCTGCTGCTTTCAGTACGTTAGACGCTCTTTCATATGTTCATACTCATCATCTCACCCCGGAGCCGGAGTCCTACCAATTAGACATCATACTGATTGCTCTCACAGGCCCAGCATGCTCAGACACCCACATCCCGGGCTACATCGCCCACTCGAAGCTCAAATCCGCAGGCAAAGTCTTTGTCGTGTCCGTTAACGATGCCTTCGTGTAAGCCTAGAACCCTCCCGTATAAACTCTTCGCACTTAGAACCTCTTCCGTCCCTCTTGCACATATATCTGACCTACACCAAAGCATGAACGCATGGGCCAAGTCCCTCGACGAAAACTCCTCCTCAGGCATCCGATTCCTCGGCGACCCTTCCGGAGCTTTCACGCGTGCCCTGGACGTCGAATTCGAGGCCGCGCCTCTCCTTGGCACGAACCGGAGCAAGAGATATGCCATTGTGGTTGAGAATGGGAAGGTGAAGAGTGTGGATATTGAGCCGGATAACATTGGTGTTAATGTTAGTGCTGCGGATAAAATTCTGGGGTAGGAGGAATGAATGAATAGTGTGGGTTGTGGAATATGAATATAAATTTTACTGCTTTTGAATAGACATCGCAAACTTATAAAATGCTTGAACCCAAAAAAGTGCCGCAAGTCGCAAATTAGGGGTAGTGCGGCCGGCGATTGGCTACAGTAGCGCAGACTTCCCAACCTCGAGATTCTCCAACTCATCGACCTTCTTCTAGCCGACCCTTCTGTCCAGCCCATGTGTTTCCGTAGCTGCAACACAGACTCGGAAGCGCTTTCGCCTGCTCTTTATAACCGGCGTTCTCGAGTATATGACCCTAGGCCTACTTTGATGCGCCATATGGCGTCTCCTCACACAGCCACAATGTCGGAAAATGAAAGCAGCCTCTTCCATCTTGAATTGATAAGACAAAGAAATCTTTCAGAACAAGAAGCTGACATACTCAGCGCGTTTGCTCGTGGGATATATCCTGGTACGACAGAGACCGTGCTAGAAGCCGCGCGTCAGCTTGACGGGTCCTGTCCTCCTCTTAATGAGGAAAAACAGGCTAACGACTACCTATGGATGGCCTGGGAGATTATACTTGATATAGCTAGGAGCCCTGATGTGACAAGTGAGACACACGAAGGCCTTGTGGGCATTCTCGAACGTCTGCGGCAGTTTGCTAAGGGGGAGTTGAACGTCTGGGGTGTCAGTATTCATCAAATCGATTTTGATTCCCACAGCATTAATCTCAATATCCAGACCAAGTGTCGCGTGTAGAAGGACCTGCCTCTGCTTCCAATGTGTATGGAAGCGTACTTCAACGGTATGTTCCTCGGCCACTGTTTATGATAATGAGTCTGATTTCCATGGCCAAAGACCCGATCTCTGAAACAGGAGACTTCAATCCAAAGTCTGCACAGATATGGCGAAACTTGAATTCCTTTGCATCTCGATGCCTCGGAGTAGGTATCGCAGGTCCTTACTACTAGGCGATGTGCGCCTGCGATCAGCGCTCGAGGAAGAGCAGAGCACAGTTGGTGAGATGAGCAGTACAGAATGTAGAATACAGGTCGCCTGTACGTAGATCTCTCACGCCGCTAAGCCTCTGCTCTGGTGGCGCGTGAAAACATAGGCTACATGGATGTAACAGTGGAGGATGAGGCAAACTACATTGAACGCGGCACTTTGTACCATGGGCCACCCACTATGTGTCTGCAACGGTGGGGCTTCTGGCTTGACAACTTTAAAGAGCTTGGAAAGGAAGAGTCTGGTATGAGCGAGGAGATTCGGAAAGCTGCGCTCGAAGCCGAGCAGAATATGAGAACGATTGAAAGAGGCATAGGCCACACGTTATCAGAATGACAGCCGGAATTAAGTCCCTCTCGAGGGATGTATTTTCGGGGGGTCATCTTGAAAAGTGAACTCTTGGCCTTAGTAAGCTGCCACGGAACTGGGCGGAGGCTTTCAAGTCCTTCTACCACTTTCCAGATTTTGGCTCACTTACCCTGGTTTCAACACTCAGAGGCTCAGGTTACGACTCCGTCCGTCAGTCTCTAATGTACAGTGCCCAATGTCCCTATACAATCTTGCAAATTGGTATAGCGAGTCTGGTGCTGCACTCATACCACTGCCTGAGAAGGCTTGCCACTTTAGTTATCGTTCAGGCAGGGATTCTGCGAACAGTATGTTTGATAAACTTTGGTCTGGTGCTGAGTGTTGACATTCATTACTTCAGACCACTAAAGACAACCAGAAAAACTGCTCCTACACGAGGACCTTTGCAGGAGGTCTCAACGACGTAGCTTATCTATTTTCTGGGTATACGCCCACAGGGTCTATCTCCTCTGATACAGCCGAACGATCTATGAAGGGAGGTTTCTGATTATTAGTGCTTACTACTATCAGACGAGAACTTAGAAGAGAAGAGGACTTCAACGGCCAAGCAAACTTGTTTCCAAATGAAATTAAACTAGAAAAACAAGCAAGACGGAATGTTTCAAACGCATGGGAGCGGCATATTTTCTCTATATTTATCGCCACCGGCGAATGTTTTTCTCTTCACCCCACTCAATATCGATTGGAGCACGAGCCTTGCTCACCATATGCGGTCGTGCATTCGACATGAATGCTTTCTCTCTCGCTTCTCGCTTCTCTTCCTCAGTCTCCAAGCTAGTCAGGTCAGGCGGCTCATAGTCCTCCCTTTCGATGTTTATCCACGACTCTAGCCTTGCAAATATTATCGCAACGCTTCCTTTGTCATCCTTGGCGTCATTTGGCACAATGGTGCTTGGCGATGCATGTCTACTTGTGCGATCTCCTGGCGTAGGCAGATTCCAACGCAGATCGAAGTCCGTCGACTGGAAAGTTGTCCCTGCATGCACCTCCTCTTCTACCAGGTCATATAATAATCCCATCTTCAAGCCGTCCGGTATCATTATCCGGCCTCTGATTTTTCCCATTCCAGTCATGGAAGACCAGCTCTTAAAGATATCCACCTCCATGATGGGAGGTTGAAGGACAAGCATCTGCCTCCAGCTAGCTTCTTTCCGCGAGTACGCATCTCTCTTTAGCAGACTACTATTCCAATCCATCCTGCTCAAACTTTCTTGTGTCCATTTTGCGTCATCTTCGACATCGGGATTGTGCTTGAAGAATGGAGGAAAGGCTGCGCTGACCAGAGGGTTGAACTCGGGTTCTCGATTGTCGTTTCTGGGACATATTTCGAAGAATAGCGAGCGCTGAAGAGCAGGAGAACATCTGACAGTGCTGTGCCAGGTGCGATTGACGCGTTGTGCATCGACGAGGAGATACCGAGGTTGGCAATTCAGAAGGATTGCTTCGAGTACTTCAGGAATGGAGAAAGCTCGTTCCGATGCTGAGCTGTGCTGCATCTTCTTGCTGGCTTTGACTTATGTCCAGGAGGGGAAAGATACCTGATATTAAGCTACTAGATATAAATAGGTAACGCGTTGTGTTGACCTGGCCTTGGTGATAACAGCCTGAATCCCACCTTGCATCGCCAGGTGACGTGAAGACATGGAGTCTTTCGGAAATAGGTCCGGATGAGGAAGGCCACACTATATTTTTGTTATTGCGTCGGCCAAACCCACGGCCACTTCACAGATAGATCGGCGTGTGCAGAATCTGAGGCATTGAAGGGAAACATGATAACAAACAAGTTCGAGATGCAGTCAGCAGCTGGCAGATGTGAGAGTTCGAGAACCACGCTAGCGGCCGTTGCTAGCGCAACCCCTGAAAATCTTCGCTTCAGGGACTCAGGGGTAGGACGCGAGTTTGAGTGTGCAATGAATCGATATCTCCAAGTCTTGTACCTCTTACAATGTTAAAACCCGTCTGCCAATAAGAAGACAAATTTGAGAACAGTCCCATAAGTGTGTATTGGTTCGGAGCTCACAGTCGAGACTCTCCCCACCCTCTGTCCAGAGCTTGCGACAAAATTTGGCTGGCACTTTCCAGGTATCATGGTCCCTGCTCGCAGTGTTTGAAGTCGCAACTTCAAGTTCCGAAACTAAGGAGCCATTTGAACTGATTTCTACGCCTATCTCTCATGATCGAACACCGTCCCTCTCCATGACACCTGCCACCTTGTTACCATTTTTTTTGGCTCATTAATCGAGGAGGCTACTGTTCTCCTCGCCCTAACAAGATGGCCACGGACCAATTGAAACTTCATTGGCAGCCAAAAAACAGCACTTCAGTTCATATTGATTCTAAGCTTCTTGTATTTGGCTCCCAGTCAAACACATTTATAGACACGATCATCCAACAAAGTCGATTGTCAATCGCACTATCTGTACTCCTTCTGTTGCTAGTTCCATTTCGGGCCTACACTCTTCGACGATGCGCCTCCAAAACCATACCAAACTATATGTTTGGTCTCAAGATAGTACGCCCAGACAATGCTCTATAAACCTGCCATATTACTAACATTTACAGGCTACGACTATGATTTTCATCTGCATTAAATTAGTCGTACTTGTCCTTTGGGCTTTGGAACCTGTTTATCGGACCCCTTATGCGCTTGTATCTGCTACTTTGTCACTTGTAGGCGCAGTATTTTTATGCTACCTATCCTATATGGAACACACTCGATCAATTTGCCCTTCCAGTTTTCTGGCTTTATACCTACTCGCCTCGCTTTTCCCAGATATTGTCCAGGCCAGATCACTGTATTTGAACGAAGATTTACACACACTCATGCTGATATACGCAGCTGGGATTGGAGTAAAGTTGTTGCTTTTGGTCTTGGAGGCAAAATCTAAGGATTTGTACCTGAAGCCTGCTTATAGAAATCTATCGCCAGAAGTCACTGCCGGCATTATTAACAGGACATTCTTCTGGTGGATCAACTCTCTCTTTAAGACTGGATACCGAAAGGTGCTCTCGATCCAGGATCTACCAGTCTTGGATAACGAACTGTCGTCAGCAAGACTACAGGCAAAACTAAAATCGGAGTGGGGTAATGCTCGTGAGTTTCCTGATTCAAGACGGTGATTCTCCAACTTCCTCTCCTGATGTACTTTGCAGAAAAGCCAGGGTCCGGAAAATCACTCGCATTAGCTGCCCTAAGGTGCTTTCGAGGACCTCTCCTGTTCGCTGCTCTGCCTCGCGTATGCCTAATTGTGCTTGAATTTTGCCAACCATTTCTCATAACATACGCAATCAAATATGTCACTCAAGCCACTGTCGAGACGTTTGGCGTAGATATCGGGTATCGGCTAATTCTTGCGTCCATTTTCATCTATACTGGTCTTGCAGTAAGTCTTCTTGCGTCCCCGAGGGTACAATCGCTTATAGATCTTAGATTGCCACAGCATCGTACAAGCATCGTCTCAATCGTATATGCACAATGCTCAGAGGTGCTTTGGTCGCGATTATCCACGCGCGCAGCCTAGAGTTGACGGAGAGCGGTCACGATGACCTCGTCGCTATAACTCTCATGAGCACCGATGTTGACATCATTTGCGACAAAGTATCTGCTATCTATGAAGTATGTGCTCAGTTCATTGAAGTGGGTGTTGGAATCTGGCTACTCGTGAGACAACTGGGATGGGTAGCTGCTGTTCCCTTGCTCATCATCGTTGGTCCGTACTCGAGCAATTCGATTCCAAACAGGATAGTGCTAACGATAATCACAGCATGTTCGAGAATAACTCCAAGAATAGGAATAATAAGTCGGGTCAGACAGAAAGTGTGGACTGCGGCGGTTCAACAGCGGATAGCGATGACTTCGTCCATGCTCAGCTCTATGAAGAGTCTCAAGATGATGGGACTTTCAGATGAGATTTACGAAAACATCCAGAGCCAACGAATCAAGGAGATGGAGTTTGTGAAAAGGTTTAGATGGATGATTGTGCTGCTCAATGCAATTGGTCTGTATCGATCTCTATACAAGATGGCCTCGTGATTGCTAATCGAAAGTAGGAAACATCGTCCCAGTTTTAGCACCAGTAGCGACCTTCATCGTTTTTGCTATCCAAGCAAAGTTGCGAGGATCAGAACCTTTGTCTGGAACTTTGGCATTTACGTCCCTCGCGATAATTTCAATGGTATCTTTTGCAATTCTACTTGCCATCTATTTTGTTATCCAAGGTTAATGCTGCGTTAGGTCACCAAACCATCATTTCAGCTTCTGGTTATAGTTCCCGCGTATGTTAATATTTCTCTGTTAGATGAGGGACACAATTAATGGCTTCCAGGTATTCGTCGGCCATGGCATCATTTGAGCGTATCGAAGCTTTTCTCCTCGGTCAATCTAGGGTTGATCTGAGGAAGGAGACCACATCATCAGCTTCCAGTGTTTCTAGCCAAAGTTCGGTTGCCATCCTTTCGCCAGTTCTGGTTGACTTGACAGCAGCTATATCGATTGGTTGCCCCACAATCAGCCCATCTCTTGGTGCTGAGCCAATACTCTCAGACATCGAGATACGATCAGAAGTCGCTTCAATAACCATGCTAGCTGGCCCTGTAGGATGTGGCAAATCGACAATACTGAAAGCGATACTGGGAGAAGTCTCGTTCACGGGAAATTTATTCGTCTCTTCTGAACGAATTGCGTATTGTGCGCAGACACCATGGCTTGTTAATGACACACTGAAACAAAACGTACTCGGCCTTGATATTGATATAGCGATTGATGAGGCTTGGTATAAAACAGTTTTACATGCCTCTGGACTGGATGAAGATATAATGCTCCTGCCGAGAGGAGACCAGACTGTGATAGGTAGTCGTGGAACTAAACTCTCAGGTGGACAAAAGCAGAGACTGGTAAGTAGTTCCTGATCTGCCACGAGAAGGGAGGATCGCGTTATCTAACCATCATTGCATAGGCACTGGCACGAGCATTGTACTCAAGACTAGATATTTTACTTCTAGATGACGTTCTTAGTGCCTTGGATGCAAAGACTGAAAGCTTGGTAGCTGAGAAGGTGTTGGGTCCCCAGGGACTGACTCGGAAGCTTGGGACAACTGTGATTCTAGTAACACATTCCAGTAAGTTTATTGCTATTACAGACATCTTTGCTGCTCAAGATAACACTCTCTTACACTGGTGCAGCTCAATACTTCCACCTTGCAGATCAAATCGTCGTCTTGGGAACCGACGGCAGGATTGCGGAATCGGGAACATACGACACTTTGAGAGCACAGACTGGATACATTAGCAGCTTCCTTCCCAAAAGTGGTCAGCCAAATTCAGACGAGGGCCAGAATCGGCCCGTAGCGATGAAGATGGTAAAAGGGGTTTCTGAGAATGATGGACAAGATTTGAGCAGGAAAACAGGAGATATGAGCATTTATAGTAAGCGAAAGCTTATCCATGAGGATCTAATCATGAAGCATCGCATACTCACAGAGACAGGGTATTGGCTTTCGTCTGTCAGCTGGCCGACGACGTTCGCGTTCATCTCATCTGCGGGGGCATTCTCTGGCTTTCTTGCATTTTCGCGTAAGCAAATACCGTTGTCGAGATTCACAATAGGTACTGACAAGAGATAGAGTGCTGGCTTAGATGGTGGACAGAAGACAGTAATGGAAATCTGGTGAAATATACTACAGTGTATGCTGCGCTGTCGCTTTTGGTCATAATCTTTGAGCTTCTCACGCTTTGGTAAAGTCCTAACCTATTAATAAACAAATATCATTTCATTGGCTAACGGTGTTTTCATAGTTGGGTCATGCTTATTATTGGCCCTAGGATATCTGTTTCGCTACATTCCACACTTCTCAAAACAGTAATGAGGTGATTTCACCCTATCTGGTTTGTAAATTTGGGTTAACATCTTTTGTGTGACCTCTAGAGCACCGCTTTCCTTCTTTGCAGGCATAGACACTGGTGTCACGCTGAATCGGTAAGTTTTCAGAATCAGATATCGGTGCTGTCGCTCATAATTGTCAGATTCAGTCAAGACATGACTCTGATAGATAGAGTTCTTCCTGTATCGGCCATGAATATCGTAATCCGTAAGCAGAAAGTTCCAAGAATCCAAGAAACACGCTGACACGCAGCACCAGAGTCTTTCAAAATCCTAGGTCAAGGTGTACTACTCTTCAGCACGGAGAAGATACTGACGGCGACAATACCATTTTGCCTCTTGGTGATTTTTATTCTGCAAAGGGTGTATCTCCAAACTTCACGCCAAATTCGAATCATCGATCTCGAATCCAGATCACCTGTGTACTCACAATTCCTTGAAACAGTAAGTTCACAACGGAGGGTGTGCGAACTATCACTAATTGTTGGTGATTAGTTGGAAGGGTTGGTAACCATCAGAGCTTTTGGTTGGAAGTCAAACTCCATTGCAACAAATATCAAGCGCCTCGACGTCTCGCAACAACCATACTACATCATGATGTGTATCCAGAGGTGGCTGAACTTAGTATTGGATCTTCTCGTTGCTGGAATCGCCGTCACCATCATTTCCCTTGCAGTATTTTTCCGCGGCTCCACAACTGGAGGTCAAATTGGCATCGCTCTCAATATTGTCTTGGTTTTCAATAGTGTTCTGCTGAGATTGGTGGCGACATGGACTCGCATGGAGACCTCGCTCGGAGCAATCGCACGCCTGAAAATGCTTGAAGAAACCACTATCTGCGAAGACAAACCGGGAGAAGATTTCATGCCAGATGACCACTGGCCAAGTGAAGGCTCGATTGAGTTTCGTCAAGTTACTGCTTCGTACAGGTCTGCCTCTACTCGATGAGTTTGCTTTGGTGAACCGAATCTGATCTCTCTATAGCCCAGACGCAATTGCACTTCGCAATGTGTCACTCAAGATATTACCCGGCCAAAAGCTTGGAATATGCGGTCGGACTGGCAGGTATGTGGAAACCCCAAGCCCACCGAAATGAATCTGCATCTTGTGATTGACACGTCACAGTGGTAAAAGTTCTCTTCTCCTGACTTTGCTACGACTTCTCGACCTCGACTCTGGAATAATTCTCGTTGACAACATCGATCTCCAACGGTTACCTCGTGGGTTAATTCGCAGCCGTATGATCGCAGTACCCCAAGACCCATTTATGCTCAAATCTTCCGTGCGCCAAAATATTGACCCATCACAGTCCATTTCAGAGGAACGAATTATAGATGCACTCACGAGAGTTGACCTTTGGTCGATCATTGAGAGTCGCGGAGGACTAGACCAAGATATGAAGTCCCAACCCCTCTCTCAAGGCCAGCATCAGCTCTTCTGCTTGGCACGGGCCATGCTACGGGACAGCAAGATCTTGATTTTGGACGAGGCAACCAGCAACGTGGATATAGAGACTGACAAGCGGATGCAGGAGATTATTCGAAGGGAGTTCCGGGACCACACTGTGATAACAGTTGCTCATCGAATAGAGACAATTCTGGATTCGGATGTGGTTGCCGTTCTGGATAACGGGAATCTGATGGAGTTTGGAACGCCGAGGGAGTTGCTCGGTAGACCTTCCCGATTTAAAGAATTGACAAATAAGTAGCGTTTCATTTTTGGAACTTTGTACTCTACTCTGCCTCCAAACACTTCTCGTTCTAGTTTGCAGCAAGAATACATGCCGATCAATATCCTACGAAAGGTCTAAAAATTAGTCGTTCCCGTTTCATGCTCGTGTTTACGGACGTTTGAGCGTCATTGAAATCTCTCGCAGGATCCCTGGCTGATAATAGTGTGTGAACTGTCGGCCGCTTCTGACAGAGACTCAGCCACGCGGGCCCTTTGCCTTACAAATTCAGATATTCATCACGTGATAAGATCTCCGATTTCAGCTTCGTACATCCTTCTCTCAAGGTTTGTTGCAAGTCGTCAGATCACGTTAAAAATAAATGGTCCCCGAGCAGAGTCGTATCACGCACGCTGTGCTTACGCCCATACATCAAGGGATTCTTTGAAACACACCGCAATCCTGCTCCGCGCTTATAACACGTGATGAGCACGCAGTTTATTTCTTCCTCGTTCAGCACGACACTACACATATACCGAAGTGAAACTGAATTGTTTGTTGCACGTCTGTCAATCAGCCCTACAAGGGAGGGCTCTTTGTACGAAGCCTACCTCTAATTAATCCTGATGGGATTCCTTCCTAAGCCTCACCGCCCCTATTTAACCCCAAGTCCTCTCAGCCCCTCCACGTGATGGACCCCAACAATCCCCCTTAATCCTGCCGTATCAAGTCTCCGCTACTAGGCCAGACCATAACCGAGCGTGGATCTGTTGCAGATCGCAGTAGACTGCCTATAAATACGCTTTCTAAACTTATCTCGAGCGCTGCGCACGAAGGGGTTAAATGCCACGCACTTGCGTGACGAGAATGGGGTTGGCGCTGCGTTTCGGCCCCCGCCTGCCTGCAGAGCGGCGGATTGGCAGCCCCGCCCCCAAATTGAGGGCGTCATTCGCTCCCTACACGAGAACGAGAAAAACAAAAATAGCAAGTAAGGTGCTTGGATTCTGTGCTGATATTTGACATTCATTTACTGCACTATATATGCGTGCTGCTCCCATGACTTGCTTTGCACTTCTAGTGTACGTACAGTGCCGGTTTCTCGCTACTAATTGTCGCCCTGGGTTCTGGTGTTGCCAAGTAGCTTCGCCTCGGCCCCTCGCTTGATTTGTCTTGATTTATTTTTAAACACGGCTAAAAATAGGGGTTGACCTCCCATATCTATCACATGACGTACTCTCGTCATCTCATGAGCTGCTGTTTTGTTATCCCAGTTCTCGGCGTATTCTTATTCAGAGACCGGACAATAAGGTAGTCAGAGAAGCACGCAGCACAACTCTACATTACCTCGGTCCCCGGATTTGGAGCTTCCCTAGGTTAGTATCTAAGAATGACCCGATCCTACGGCCCAAGCCTACTTAGATAAAGTGACTATTTTGAATGAATTTTATTCGCGGTTTGAAATATAAATCATGTTATAATCTTGCCATACATCGTTTGTTTCCTGTTAAACAAATGAGAGTATCTAGCGGCTGAACAGGGTGACGAGATTATCCATCCAATACTGCATAGCCTCCGCCCTGAACAAATCAGGTTCTACGTAGCTCAAGCCGGTCACATTAGCATCGAATACACAATTTTGTCCCTCAACAGGTCCATACGGAGGCCACTTCACGCTTTTCACTACAACCCAACGTATGTCATCAGCTATTATATCTAACACAACGAAAACTCAGACATCAACATACCTCCGGAATAATTGGGGTCCAAGTGATAGATGAATGAGCTCCACATTCTTGTCATCAATTTCGCCAACTCCTTGAAATTCTCAGGTTTATTAGCGAACGAATCCACGCCACCCTTCTGCACGAATCCCACCCCTTCAACATTATCCATCACGAAAGCCACTTCCTTCAAATGATCCGCCCCAAGGGAGTGAGAAACTCCGTTTGGGACAACGTTGAAGCGGTAACTGTAGCTCGTCAAGTTGTTTGCTGCCCAGATCTGCGTCATGAACTTCCGTGGTGTGTGCATCAGTGCGTCTCCAATGATGGAAGAAGCCCTCTTGAACTGTAAGCCGAGACCACCAGGAGAGGCTACTGGCCTTCCATGCAGGATAGCTGGACCTGAGTTGGAGTGGTTATACTTTCAGGTTGTTTCAAAAGTTGATTTGAGATAAGGGGTGTCCCAGAAATACCGAATGCAAGCTCGTTCTTCACATTGTAGTTCAGAGCTAAGAACAAAGAAAAACCATACTAGTGCCTTAACGCGATAAGAATAGTAAGGCATATTTCCTGATCTTTAGCCAAAAATTTGGCTGAGTATGTCAAAAATCACAGTCGTCCTATTCGCTTGGTTCATAAGTGGTGATGAAATTCTGATACTTGGCGAGGCAAGGCCGGTTTGCGGAGTTCATAGTGAGCCGTGAAGCGACTGAGGAAAGAAGTTCCGGAGGAGTAAACAAGTAATAGTTGCAACAATCAGAACGAGGAAGTCTAAAAATAAGTTGTAGTAAGTTTCTCTTATCGACTAGAGATGACTCTTTAAGCTGTCTTAAGTATTTCCGCCCTATGAAATAGGCTTATAGACCACGCATGCCCTGACTCGAATACTCAGATACAATGAATTCAACTACTCAAACTAGCCCTTCCAGATGAAACACGATTTTCACTTGCCAGATCACCAAATCTACAGAGCATATCGAAACCCGGGAGCAAGTGCCACAATCCTCCCTGGACTTGAAACATCAATAATTTCCTCCACCGCCGCCTTCTCTGCTGGTAGATCGTTCGCATTCTCCACTTCGATGGCAGCAAGTGCTTTGTTCGCATTCACCAAGCAGAAGCGTAGCAAAATTGTGGTACCAGCACAGCATACACAGAAACAAGCGTTCGCGATCATCGCATTCAGATAGCGGGGTCCAGCAGTCGAGCCATACAGGTAGGGGCTGTAGATCTGAGCGAAGTTGCCAACGGTATTGACCAAAGCTATCGCCGCAGCGCGCTTCTCAATAGGCCGTGGTAGCGTGCTTGAGATCCAAGCAAGCGCGACGTTGTAACTGCCGTAGACCCCCGCGAGCATGAGGAACAGGGAAATGTACCGAGCGGTGAAGTTAAGGGTTGAGGCCGCAACTATGAATCCAACCATGCCGAAGAAAATTGGCACCACAATGTGGTAGCAACGCTCACCCCTTTTATCTGAGCTGTAGGATACAGCGAGGGCTACAATAGTCGCGAAGACGTAAGGAGGTGCTACCAGAAGCAAGGAGTTGACTTTGCTGTAACCAAGTGTGGCGACCAATGTTGGGATGAAAGATGTTACAGCTCCGGCGGAAGTCTTCGTAATGACGATGAGCGCTAAGAGCCAAACTTTGTAATCCAAAAGAGCCATCTTGGTACCGCTTAAAAGTGGACCACGCTCAGCATCACTATGTCCAGAGGATGTCTCAAGGCGACGAGTCGCCATAGCCTTTTCTTCCCCGGACAAAAACTTGGTGGTGTGTGGGAAGTCTGGGAGTACAAAGAGGGCAGTAATCGCAATAACGATTGTTATTGCGGCTTCGATAATGAAGAGCCATCTCCAAGAAGGTATTCCTCTCGCGCCGTCAAGTCCGTATTGGACCCCTGCACCAACGAGACCGCCGAATCCACCGGCCAGAAGTGAGCCAGCGTAGAGTATAGAAGTTCGGAGCGCAAGTTCTTTCCGAGTGTACCATGATGAGAGCAAAAAGAGCGCTCCAGGAAAATATGGCCTGGAATTGTTTAGCTACGCCACGAGAAGCAGTCAACGACGGTGCCTTACGCCTCCACAAATCCGAGGAAGAAACGAACGATTACAAGGCCTTTAAAATTATGTACAACGGAAGTCATCCCAGATACCAAACCCCAGATAATCATGCAGCTAGGGAGGTAGAGTGATGGTCTGACTCGAGTGATGACCATGTTCGAGGGAATCTGCAGAACGATGTAGCCGGCGAAAAGAACGCTTATTGCTGAATTAAATTGGTCTCCATGGAGGTGAATCGACTTTTCGATTCCTTGGATACGTGCATTTGCCAAAGCATTTCGGTCAAGATAACTCGCCATGTCAGTAAAATTGAGGGTTGTGCAAGGGTTATAACTTACTTCATCACAATCATAAGGAACAATAGTGGCATCAGTCGTAAGTCAATTTTTCGAAGGAGTTTCTTCTCTTTCGCTGCATAATCATCTATGCTTAGGAGGTCCAGCTCGTCGTAGAATTGTTGGAGAGCTGGGACGGGAGAGAAGCCTCGTTGGCGTTCTGCCTGCGAGCCGGTGGCCTTCTCGTCAGTCATGATAGTATCTTTAGCAGAAATAAAAAGTCGAATGTAGAAGTTGATCCAGCAAATATAACGCAATTCTAGCATTCGATGGGTATTCATTGACTTTATAGAACTGAGCGAGTCATGAGAACCAAAATGTCGGGGAAATACGCGAAGACTTCCCCAAATCCCCCTCCGCATCGTCCACCAAATGACAATCCCCGCAAAAACAAGCTCCACATAATAATTCAAGCATTTTCGCACAATTGGCACTGATATTGTGGGGCGAGTGCGGAAGTTGACCGAGCAAATGCAGAAGTGGGGGAGGGGAGTACAAGCACGAATTCATGAACCAGGACGAATGCCTGGTCAAGCTTGCACGAAATTAGATCATTGGAAAGCACTGTAAACTGAATAAGGGTTCTCAATCTGCAAGTCGGCAAGTTGCATCTGGGGCTTGGATATATCACGAATTTGTATCATGTGGGCCTCGTTTTGTCGTAGCCCGCCACCGAAAGAAGGAGGATGGGATCAAGATGGGATTAGGCCACGAGGTCAAATTGCACCATGAAAAAAACTGATGAAGCACCTTGAGCAGATGCTTTTACAGGCAAGCTTAAGACTTGAGTTTTGGGCCACTTTGTGGCGTAAAAATATTGGATATTGACCGAGCTAGATATAAATTACCCTAAACCCTTTCTACCTCAGCTGAACTAGGCTCCTTGCTATCTTTCTCCTGGAGAACACTTCGCTCTTTTGGAGCGAGCTTGGCATTCCAACCCATCCACCAGCGACCCGCGAACAACTCCTCCATCCGTTCCATTGGTACCCCTTTGGTCTCTGGTGCCCAGATTCCCAGAATAACAAAACCCAGAAAACATACCATCGCCCAAAACACATAGGCACCCCAAATATTCAAGCTGACAAACATGTTTGGCGTAACTCGAACCACGGCGAATTGGAAAAACCAGTGAAGAGCCATATTAGAAGCGTAGCAGACGCTGCGAATACCTGTAGGATATATTTCGGTCCCGTAGAGGTATTGCACTGTGCAAAGACCGATTGACCAGCCAACGGCGTAAATGAACACTGAGCCAATAGCTGCGTCGGATGCAGATTTGTTTCCGGAGTTTATAAAGAGCGACATGTAAATGGCCATGTAGACATGAGTAATGCATTGAATGGCGATACCCGTAAGCATGCAACGGCGGCGTCCAAAAACATCAACAAGGCCCCATGTGAAAACAAGCGTGAAAACTAGCTTTACAATGCCGTACGCTCCCGATGTAATTAAGGAGGTGTTTGAACCAACCACACCCGCATAGGTGAAGATCTGCATTTAATCTGTCAGTACACCAGAACCAAAGAATGACCGATTTGATGCCGACCTACTTGAGGAATGTAGTATGTGATACCATTTCCTCCACTCCATTGTGCAACAGTCTGCATGAAGATGCCAAGTAAGAAGCGTTCGCGGTAAGACGAGATAGTAGTGATCTCCTTGATGATAGTCCAGATCGGAACTCCTGAAAGGTTTTGCTCCCTCACCCGAATCTGCTCTTGTATGTCTTCATATTCATCCGAGAGGCGATGATCATTCTTTGCTGAACGGCGGAGGTGAGCAAGAACTTCTAGGGCCTCATCGCCCCGGTCCTTAGACGCTAGCCACCTAGGGGTATCGGACAGGAAGAATGAACAGATGAAGGCGATCCCGACGGGGATTAGAGGGATGCTCTGCACAAGTCGGTATTGCGTACTGGTAGCAGCCATCGCAACACTGGCAGCATAATTTATGAAGAATCCTACAAGCATCAGTTAAGAGAAGATGAGGATGCTGAGATCGAGATTTACCGAGACTGAGGAAAGAAAGAAGAAGCACCATATAGATACTGACAATCATTCCTCGCGAATTGGCGGGAGCAATTTCCGAGAGGTAGAGTGGTGCAACGACAGTGAGTCCGCCAGCACCAAGTCCTCCCCAGATTCGAGCAAAGAGAATAAAGCCAAGAATACCTGATGAAAAGACCTGCATAAGAATCCCGCTCGCCCACAATATAACAAAAAGTTGCCAGGTGCGCAGCCGGCCAAACCGATCAGTGAGAGCGAGTGCAATCAGTGATCCACTAAAATTTACCGATAAATTAGCAAATTGTTTTAATTTGAAGGTTCAAAGGTGCTGATGACGTACAATGCTGCCCCAAGAACACCGAAAGAGGAGATGTTGGCTGTGCGGCTGGCAAGGCCCGAGGGGTTATTCTTCCAGAGAGAGGACGTCAAGCCGTAATCATGTTTGAACGAAGCCAAGCCAATGGAAGCACTGAATCCACCCTCATCGTAGCCTTTGCAAGTCAGTGACTGTTGCATGAGGCCGTGGAAGTCATATTACCTTTTGGGATACCACCAGCTGCGATGACAATGATAGTAAAAATATAATAGGGGTTGATGTCAAACATATTGATGATTCGTGACAGCGATTAGTAGTATATGATGACAGATAGACCGAGAGAGAACCGTTTTGGTTTTGGTAGTTGTGCAGAACGTTGATGGGGCTGGGGGTTGGGTTGGGGCTGGGGATGAGGCCCAACTTATGTGATTTCCCGATGTTGGAAAGCCTGCAACTTTTGCGGGGTTTGTGAATCTTCCCCTCAGAGCCTCGGATTTCAAAATTCGAAGGGCTCAGCTGCCACCTTGACACTCCCCACAATCAAGCTAACGAAGATACATGGGATAGATGAGTTCCGAATTAGCAAATCTTTGCTTAGCCGTACTTTGTTCTGTGGAGATGATTTTTCGCGGAAGTTGACCGAGTTCGCCAGACTTAGCGGCCACAACCTTGGCTAAACTTCGGCGCTGTGTGGGCTCGGCCAACTTCCGAAGTCCAGCCACATTCGTAACAGCCCCACCCTCACAATGTTCTTTCTGTAGCTCTATGTCGTCGGGACTTTCTAGTATGTATGCACATTGAAACTATGGAAAAACTTAATTTTCGATTCCGAGCACATGATGCCGAATTCAAAGTTCATCCCCATTTTCCTCTTTCGGGATCCTTAAGTTCTGCCCAAAGTGTCTATTTCCTCTTTGTCTTTTGCTCCAACTTTCTGTAATCTCATTTGCAATTCGAAAAATGAAGAAGGGGGTCGATATGGTTTCATCAACAGTCAAGCTTCTCATGACAACCTTTCTACAGAGTCTCAGAAATCGTCTTGTTCTTCTATTCAAATTTTCATGGAGACAAAGTCTGATCACGACAAAACCAAAACCTATAGCATCTTCACGAAGCGGTCCCCTCGAAAGAATACCGCCCAACTCTTGGGACAGCCATATGCACGTTGTTAACCCAGTCAAATATCCGTTAGCCAAAGACGCACAATACGTTCCCAAACAACACCTCCTCTCCGAAGCGCTAAAATTCGAGTCGACAGTACGAATTCGAAATATCGTGCTCGTTCAGCCCTCCATCTACAACTACGATAATAGCTGCATGCTGGATGCACTCCGCCTGCTGGGGCCACAGAAAGCACGCGCTGTCGTGGCATTTGATCCAAACACAACCATACTCTCCACGCTGCAAGAATGGCACTCAATCGGAGTGCGTGGTGTGAGAGTCAACTTGCACTCTGTAGGGAAAACGATGGACGCGAGCCAGCTTGGCATTATCTTGCACCAATACGCTGATATGATAAGACCATTGAATTGGGTGTTACAACTACATGTCTCCATTGCTACAACAACGGCTTTGGAGAAAATCGTGCCTCAACTTGGTGTCAGAGTTTGTCTGGACCATTTTGCACAACCTGCACTCCCCGAGAATGAATCGCCATACTCTACTACTGGTAACCCGTATCTGCTTCCGGGATTTAAATCGCTTATAAATTTGCTAGAGCAGAAAGACACTTTTGTGAAGATGTCTGCGCCATATAGAATCAGCAAGGAGACGGACCTATGTGATTTAGAACCCCTGGCGAAGGAGTTGCTGAGGGTAGCAGGGAGAACAAGAATTGTGTTTGCCACGGACTGGCCGCACACGAGGTTTGAAGGGTTAGATATCAGACCATTTATGGAGAAGGTTCTGGAGTGGTGCGGAGAGGATGAAGCTTTGATTGAAAGGCTCTTTAAGTCTAATGCGGAAGACTTATGGGACGTCAGAGTGTAAACCGTGAAAGGGTAGCATGTTAGATAATCTTAGAGGACGCATTTGGGGATATGTCTTGCTTCTGATAGATAACGCCAAGAATCAAGCCAGCGGTATCAATACACCACTCCTCCAGCAATGAGCTTTCCCAACCCCTCTGGATTTCAAATGTTGATCTGTGATACTTCAATTGCGAACAATATTCTCCAGAACAGAGCTGACACTGGGTATGTTACAACATAGCCACTCTTTAATGAACCATGTGCTAAAGAAAGCAAGTCTCATAAAGAAGGCTCAATATCGACTAACCCACTCACGAAATTTATCGGTCACTTGCGAAAGTCAGAATCTCGGCCCACCCGGTCCTCGCCGTGATTAGGGGCGAAGCCGCTCGGTCAACTTCCGAGATTTGACAGATATTTTTGATGCATGTTAGGCAGATATAACTCAGAATGGCTTCCGCTTTATGCTAATCTTGTATGTACGTGCGTATATGCTCATACATATTACCAAGTCTCCCCCATTTTCATATTTGCTCTGCGGACATTTTCGGATTGATAATAGACCTGACGTTGCTTCAACATAATTTAACATCAAACAAGCATCGTAAAGAAAATGGAGAATAAAAAAAAGCCAGCAGTTATTACCAAGATCATTGCTGGAGGTGTTGCAGGAGCATCAGAAACTATGATCACCGTAAGTATATATCAACCAAGTCTTGCGGCAAATGAAAGTAATAACTAAACCACAACTTCCAGTACCCCGCTGAATTCGTCAAAACACGCAAGCAACTCCCCCAATTCTCCCACGGCATGATATCCTCTCTGTCAATCCTCAAGTCGACGTACAATACGTCCGGTCTCTCAGGTTTCTATTCCGGCTGCGGCGTCCTCGCCATGGGTAATGCGCTTAAAAGTGGCATCCGCTTCTTCTCCTTCGAAGCATCAAGAGATTATCTCGACAAGGTGCTTGCAACAAAGCAAGGGCAGCGCAGTCCATGGGTGAACGTGCTGGCAGGGCTGAGTGCCGGGGTGGTGGAGTCGTTGCTGGTTGTGACACCGGGTGAGGCGCTGAAGACGAGGTTGATTGAGGATGCGGCTTCAAAGGGATGCCAGCGATTTGCGGGTAAAGGGACAGCAGCTGCCGCCGCGATTGTGGTCCGCGAAGAGGGTATTCGTGTTTTATGGAGAGGAGCGCTACCGGTGCTAAGTAAACAGGCGACGAATTCGGCGGTGAGATTTACGAGCTTTGGCATGATGCAAGAGTACGTTGCAAAGAAATCGCCATCCTCAGCTGGCAACGTAGGTACTACGCTGGTAATTGGTGCATTGAGTGGGGTCGTGACTGTGTAAGTCCTTGTCGTCTGTATATGTGCCTCTTGACTAATTAATGTTTCTAGTTATGCATCGATGCCGTTTGACAACATCAAAACGAGGCTACAGAGTAGCAGAGCTGAGTATAAAGGAATGATCGACTGCGCAGCGGATTGTTTAAAAAATGAAGGCATTGGGGCCTTTTGGAGAGGGACAACTCCCAGGTTGGTGCGGCTAACAGTAAGAAGTTAAGGTTCCGACTATCCATCTCATGGCTGACATGAAGTGATTGACAGCTATCAAGTAGCATAACCTTCGCCGTCTACGATCAAGTCATCCGAGCTGCGAACGTGTTTAAGAAGCGGCCGTATCCAGAATTTGGAACTTTGTAGGAACACTGGGCGGAGACGGATTGCAAATAGTGGGCCAGGACTCCAGCGAAGGGTCTAAGTCAATCAAAATCGCGAAGTCCTCCGACTGTCGCATCGATGGGTTCCAAGGATAGGAAAGCGTCAAGCAATTCTGTGGATATTTCAAAGCCGTCTAGATTGAAGCTATCCAGATATGGTGCCTGAAAGCCGTCGACCATTTCAAAATCTTCATTTCCAGGTATCATTGGATGGTTAACAGGCGTTATGTCAGTGTCCTTGGTTATTGAAGGGTCTTGAAGGCCCACGGGATCAGGAAAGATGACTGGCGTGGTTAGATCGATGCCCAATTTTGACAGTGCTTGGATAATTAGAGCCAAGGAATTCTCAATTACTGTGGAATATGAATTAGCAAAAATATAGAAGATAGAAAAGATTTCAGTACCAGGATTAAATATTTTAACTCGTTCAAGTACTCCTGTGCAGAATTTCATCCTTCTTAAAGTTTGGTCGTCTTGATATGTCGACGCTTGGAGTTGTAGGAGGAAGATCGAGGCCGCAGTATAAACACTATACGATAGAGAGAGGACACAGTAACCTTCTCCAAAGGTCCGACGGAAGAGATCAAATATTGTAATAATTGCTGTGGCGGACGAAATGCACTCTACAAGGTGACTGGGGTCAGGTCTCCGTTGGCCAGAGAGACGCCGGAAGAGCATTGGACGGTAGAGGAGTATCTTAAAGGTGAGGTACAGGCAGCTAGAATCAGTTAGTTAGATATATTACTACATTCGGGAAAGAATCATACTTTAGCGTGACGATGTGACTTGGAGGACACTGAGATGGGAGCGCTTTGAAATCAATCCGAAGGCAGTCGGGCAAGTCCTGCCACCAACGCATCAGAGCATCGCCCTCACTAGCTAAACAATTATTGATTTCCTCTTCAGAATTCTGACCCATTGGATCGTATATGTGAATGAGAATTTGATTGAAGATCTCCGACAGTTGACACATTCTCATGAAACAGGATATTGAGTGGGCCTGTGTAGGTATGTAACCCATGCCCTGTGGATACACTATTCCGTGCGGTGTCCAGAGTTCATTTTCCGCTGAATCGTCCACTGTGAAGCAAATATAAATAATGATTCAACATAAAACGATGAAATGAAAGCATTGCAGTAGAACTTACACAGAATACGTGGAGGGCTAACAGTCGAGTGCTGCAATGTTGGCGATCTGCCAAGGTAGAGACTGATCAACTTATCCCAGAAATAGCAGCTCCAGAAGAGTCGATGTCTGATTTCGATATCCTCGTCAGACAATTTTACAGTCGACGCGTATTTCTGACCATCAATACATATGCCCATGTCCTCGATTAATCTGAAAGCCATTCCGCTGTAAAGCCATGCCTGCGTTCGGTTGCCAGCACTGCACTCTTGTGCGCTGAGCAACAGCAGAGTTTGAACTGTCGGTACTGTGCAGTGGCCTAGCGTTAATTCTTCGAATAGTAGAGTCCGTGCTTGGCGGGAGAATAAATTGCCATCACCAAACGGAGATAGTAATTCACGAATTCGACCGTCATTCTTGCACCACCGCATAGAATGTGAGAGCATAGCGTTCAGCAGCGTATGAGAATAGTATCGGCCTAGCTGTTCCATGTCCCCTATTGTCTTTTGGGTCAACAGTGCTTCATCAGTACCAACTGAAGAGACGCGTACGTGTAAATGCTGGCCTGTATACGAAATTGAAAAGGGGTTGGATCCAGCACCAATGAACGTCGAGCAGGAATTGAAAAGGCTCCTAGAAGATGTTATCATGATGAGCCGATACATTTGTTGAGCACCTACTGGCGTTTCGAACGAAGTTTCCAATACGCGCTGCTGCCAGGCATTATTGACAAGTCGCTCCCTTCTTGATCCTCTGTCATCAAGGCCAGTGGGGATGTCCAATGGGCCGCTCTTGGGATTGTCATCGTGGGTTGTAGGTTTTGGCAGCTGGAAGAAGCTCGTCGCACCGTGGTATGTAATTCTTCCCTTGTTGTCGGATGTAAGACCTTCGAAATTTCCCGCTAGCTTCGAGATTGCTTTCTTGTCGGGTGTTGGACTACTTTGGGCCGACTGGGGGGGCTCAATTGAAGTATTCTCGATGTAGCTAGCAGGCGCATCCCTTAGCTCTGACACGAGATGCTCAAGCTCCTTTACTTTGTTCTCAAGCGTCTGCGTGTAGGTCAGTGTAGGAGACAGCTTATATAGACATGTCTCGCTCCGAGCAATGCACCGCCCACAGCTTGGTTGCTCTCCCCCACATTTCACCTTCCTCCTGCGGCAGGGATCACAGGAGAAAGCACTCTTCTTGATCGCCTTCACTGGAGAATTACGTGAATTAGACATCGGGGCTTATCATGATGGGTGCGGCACGGGGCAGTCGTTGTCGTTGTCGTTTGTCGATGTTGGTTTCTCGGGCAGAAAAGCGGGCCGACAGCTCCTGGCTGCGAATTCAAGGTTAGAGCGTGGACCACGTGAGTAATGCGCCCTCGCCAAGGTTGGCGTTCAGCACTGTCCAGTTATGAACGAGATGTGGGGGGGGGGGCTACGATTAGTTTGTCAGTTGGAATTATGTTATTGGTTGAGCCGCCTTGTCCACCCGTTGTATCCATCTCTCGCGTATAGCTGTCGTAACACTCTGCTATTATAACCTTTACAGATATCGCCTTAATACTTTTATTAAGATAATGAAGATCTTTAAATAAGTGGTTATTTACATCTGAGAGTATATTGAAAGGTATGGAAGCTACGCAGGTACGTATAGGATGACGGTAACTGTATTGGAAAGAGTTAAGGAGCCTAGTCTACTGTCCCTTCTAGTATTTTCCCAACTTTCCGGAGAAGACGAACGCTATCACGTGAGGAATCCCGTACGGAAAATTGAAGTCGTGCGTGTTCTAATAGTCTTATAGGCTATCACACGCGTTTTAATAAGCTATGGATTCTCTTCCTTCAAATCGACTCAAGTGCTCAGGGTGCAAGTCTTGCCGTGCAATGGCACGATTTGAGATAAGGGGTGTCCTAGCAATCCGGAATCCAAGCCCGTTCCCGATATTATACCAGAGCCGACTGGGTCGGCTTTAAATCTTAAAATTGAGCTAAAATACGCTGTAACTGCCTCTTCGTCTAAAAAAAATTATTGTGTGAACAATGTTACTTTATGCAAATAGAGGCTGGGATGTAAAAATCAACTTACATGGTCCATAACGTCGAATCCAAACATATAACCTGCATAGAGAGGGCTTAATAACCCCCCTTCAGGTGGATCATCACTACACTTTCCATCCCAATTTTTGTCAGTAAGATCAATCTGATGTTCCTTGAAGGAATTGTCACGCTGCTCTTGCTCTTTTCCGTCAGGTAAAAACAATCCCACGGCTCTTTCACGAGCAACTTTCATCATGAATTCCGCTCTAGGTCTGCGGATTGCCTCAAATACTTTGAGCAGTCCTGGGAGATCTGCAAGTTTTTGCAGGTGTTCGAGACAGACGGCTAAGGAACCGGCGTCTTCGATTCCTTGCACTGCTCCCTGGACGTTGGCTAGGTTAGTATAATCATCATCTTTGCCAGGAAAGGAGAATAACGAACCATACCAGCATATGGAACCATAGCATGTACCGCGTCTCCAATAGCCACCAATTTCCCACTCGTACTCACCCAGCTTTTCAGCGATGGCAATTCGGCCAGTTTCCATATAAATCCATTCTCCGTCTTCGCCAAGTCCAATAGTTTCCCAATACTGGGCTCGAACCCAGCGAATCTAGCTTTAACGTCCTCCAAACCATTCTTCTATAACCAACTCGCCTCGAGACCGGGCTCATCTTCACATATAAGACTCATCTGAATTATGTCGTCTCGGTCAGGCATGTTAGCACTCATGACCTCTTTCCCGGGACCAAACCAAAAGTTAAAACTCGTAAGTAGATGTATGAGGGACGGGTCTTGAGCAATAAGAGAGCGCGGTATTTCCGTGTTATAGGATGTATGGAAAACAATAGGCTTTATGGAGCCGCCGACAATAGAGTCTCGAATTCGAGAACGGACCCCTGACGTCATAAGTATTTTCTTCAAGGCATGTAAGGTGAGTCAATGTTGTTACCATCTGCTCCAATGATCAAATCAGCTGGTATCACCGTTCCATCTCTTAAGATCACAGAGGGGCAATCCTCATCGATACCCTCAACTTGACAGCTGAAACGTATCTCAACACCCCGTTGTCTCGCGATCTCAGCTAAAGCCTTCTGAAGTCTATATCTAGAGAAAGACCAATGGCTACATAGAAAAAGGTAAGAATCAGCTTCATCTTCCCTTCATTACTCAGAGAAAGGCAACTCACGGAGAACCATAAACATCTTCCATATTCTGAGTTCCGGTTGATGTCAAAATAGCGCCATTCTCATATCTTCTAAAATTCGTAACATTTTCTCTGACGTTCATTTTTCTAAGGACATCACCTAGTCCATGGGCTATTAGGATCCGTGACCCACTAGGAGAAATCCCAACGCGACCACCGAGTGCTTGACATCCCGAGTGTCGTTCTAGGATTGTGATTGTGTGGCCGCTACGGCGGAGCGCGATGGCTGTAGTGAGCCCAGCGATACCTGCGCCGATGATTACAATATTGAGCTGGGGAGACATCTTATGATTAAAGTCAATATAAGACATAAGGGCGAAGAAGTTTTCGGTACCAAGGGTATTTCTGGGGGTATAATGGAGGACATATGTCGAATACAGAAAGATGTTGCTCTGATGTGAGATCATGTCACATGCTAACATTATGGTCAGTTGTTATTTTAGTTACAGGACTTAAAAAAAAGATTTTATGTAGTAGCTAGATTTAATTAAGAGCAGATTAAGTCCTGGATAAGGTTGTCAATGTCGTTAATGTCGTCAACCCGCTCCCTGTGTCGAGATCTTAGTGCTTCTCTTCTTCCCATGCTGAGTTATATTTAGTTTGTTGTAATAGCTAGCTGTAATCTCCGCTGTTATACTTTTATTCCTTCGAGACGAGTGCGCATTGTTATAGGCGGTAGATAGCGACCTGGTATTCTGCGTTATGTGATAAGAAATCCATTGATTCAACTTCGACCAGGCTTCGGGAGTGGATCGGTTATGATCCGCGGTACCTCACCGCTTGCAAGATGCCATCCGCTATAATACCTGGCAAGTGCGTCAGCAAGACGTCAGCTGAGGCTGACGAACAAGGGATAAGTAAACGCAGCTTACACTATTTAACCGAGGTAGCTCCCGCTATGATGAGCACAAGAGAAAGATTGAAAGGATACGATGCCGAAGGACTGGGAATCCATCACTTACTGCAAAGCCATTGAAAAATAGAAATGAGTAGATAGCATGGCGATTTGAGTAATTGAAGAAACTGGCCTTGGAAGTCAAGCCTGTAACGAGATTAGCGAGATCACAACCGGGAAAGGGGGCCGATTGCGGGGGCTTTAGCGAGCCGGCAGATGTCAAGGTACACGAGGGGGCCAGTGATATTGGCTTATTGTATTGCTTGCGGCGCTGAGCATATTATATGACTATTTGCGGTAAGAGCTTGCGCCGCTCTGAAGATTTTGCTGCTGTGCTGACATTGACCTTCCTCAAATGGCGATGGACAGACTCTACTAAGAGCAAATCTGGAAATCTGCACGTAGCGGATACTAAACAACCTTGAAACACGATTGGTCGTTTCGACCCGGCCGTTCCCGTAATTTAAGGACCATATTACCTTGGTCGAAGTATTCGGAACTACTGTACTTTGCTGCCAAAACGTCAGACTGCAAAATGTCGGACTGCGGCGAAGTCAACAACGTGCATACCATATAAGCCACTTTCGCATCTAGGCTCCCGGTTGCCTCGCAACCCTCAACGAATAGAAAGCTTAAGTTCTCGTTATCGGCCTCGGCCTCTGGATCATTTTCTGGCATCCCACTGCCAAGAGTATTGTGGTTAAAGATCAGCATGCGAGATTTCAAGCGCAGCTAGACTCGTAAGAGCAACTCGATGTCTTTCTTGGAAGGTAGCAAGAGGCCCACAGAATAATATATAATGCCGTCCCTGCCTACACAAACCTTCTACTCTCCCCTAAAAGATTCTTGATATCAACCCAAAAATTCATTCTACTCAGAAATTCTTCGAAAATGCAGTTCTCCAAAATTTCTCAGGTATTCATCGTTGCTCTTGGCTTCTCAACACCCTCCCTTGCCTGTGTCCAATACTCGTGTAACATAGACTGGAGTGAGTGCATCTTCGCATTTCCCATGAGAACAAAACTGATTTACTATCAGACACAATGACATTCAACGCCGCTCTCACCGATAATGGGAGTCAGACTTGTGCAATCCAGAACGAAGGATTTTCAAGCGGCGTTGTCGACTTTGAATTTTCTTGCATTGGCGGCTTCAGCGGCGACTTCAACAGAGATAGCGGAGTTGTCAATTACGCCCACGGTAGTTTCAGCGGCAGTTTCGGCACCAACTCGGAGAATTATCAGGATGGCCCTTTTGGTGACCAGTACACTTACTGGACTGCGAACGTTTGGGGCTGTTGATTGTATCAAGATTACATCGACGAATTTGTGAAGACGTAACATAGGTACTTGTTATAATGAAGTTGGAATTCACAATGATCCCGCCGAAACACTCACACGTGCTTCCGAGGTCCCTTGCAATAGTCCAGCTAATGAAACTTGCATCTCACTTGAGAGCTAGGGAACTGCGCCCAAACTACTTTCTCCTGACACGCTTGACAAATACCTCTTCAACGCCAGATGCACCTGCTCGAGAAGGAAATGAAACATTCCTCCCTTCGCGTCTAAATTTAAGAACAATATGATTACCCTTCTGGCGGCAAGGTAGGGTTCCTTCCCGAGTTCAGGATCAAAAAATAAAAATAAAAATAAAAAAACCCAGAAAACCACGCAAAGAAAAAAATAGTAAGATGGCCAGACTATCACATCATAGAGATCAGGTACTTTTTCACAAAGAACTATGAACCAGTCCTGAAATCCGGATCTCTACCCAGGGTGTCCATTGCCAGCTCGTATCGTTTTAGCCCAATGATTGCTAGCAAGAAAAGACCTATAGTGAAGATCAACTAACATCGAGGCACACAATTGAGAGAAATGAATTGACCTCGCACGATACTGGGGAGTCTCCTCGGCGCTGTTGCGGATTCGGAATTATTGGTGTCTAGCCGGGGCCGCTTCAAAGGTTCAAGGGCCTCATGATTTCTGTCGCTGTTAAAATTCGGTACAACTTCGAAGAACATTTATCTCCGATGTGATGTTAATTTTGGGTGATACGTTGGGAGTGTCGTCTGGCAATGACCTGAAGCGGTTGTCGTCATCGGGAAGTTGGAATGTTTGGCTTGTTTGCACGTGGGGCAAAATCCGAATGCAACTTTTCTCCAGTCTCTAAATTCCACTCCTCACTCCACCACATCACCACCGATTACATGTCCAACACGGCCGCAGCAATGGGCTCCGTGATTACGATCGACAACTTTGCAACGAAGATGTCTTCGTTCAACCCCAATCACGCCGAGAATCATCTCTACGGCCTCGTGGACATGGGAAGGTATTCTCCCATGCCCGCCTGCTTTCGAATCCTTCGCTCTGACACCCTCAAGTAACGGCATTCGCTTCTCCATATCCGATCTCTCTCCACCGCGAAGTCGACTCCTGCACTGCGTCTACCGTGAACGCGCTGGCATCTCCCTCTACGACGCACTGCACCAATCCACGCCAGAATCCAAGCCCTTCCATTTCTCGAAACATACCATCACACAAGTGGCAGATACTCTCGGGAGATTCAGGGGCATCTGCGATAGCTATGGGGTGCACAAGGATCACATCAGCGTTTTCGCAACGGAGGCTATGCGGACGGCGGAGAATAGGGACGAGATGCTGCAAGCTATTAGGACGGCAAGCGGGCTGATGGTGGATATCTTGAGCCCGGGAATGGAAAGTCTGTTCGGGGCAATGGGTGCTAGAAGTGGATTTACTCAGGTCGACGGGCTTTTCATGGATCTCGGAGGGGGAAGTGTGCAGATGACATACGTCGACTCGACCGCCGGGACCAGTTATGATGTGCTGGCCGCAGAGGCTGCTAGAAGCATGCCTTTTGGAGCTGCCAAGCTCACGGCTGCTTTGAACACTCAGGATACTGCCCAGGCAGCCAAGACGGAACTTAGGAGCACTATGAAAGAGACCTTTGAGGGGTTGAAGGCCAGGTTTCCAAGTTTGAAAGAGCAGGCCGAGAATGACGAGGGGATCACGATATACTTCTGCGGTGGAGGATTTCGAGGGTATGGAAGCATGCTCATGCATACGGATCCCATACAACCATATCCCATACCGGCGATCGGCGGCTACACGGTTCCTGGACACCGATTCATCAAATGGAGAGAGATGCTACATGCGAACAACTACGAGGAGGGCAAGATATACGGCATGTCGAAACGAAGGAGGGAACAGTTTCCTGCTATTGTGACTGTCGTTCAATCTCTGGTCGAAGCCATCCCTAGAATCAAGGAAGTCATCTTCTGCAGCGGCGGAAATAGAGAAGGAGTCTTGTTCATGAAACTCCCACCCGAAATCCGAGAGTCAAACCCACTTCCCCTCCTTCCATCTGGCTCGCTAAACCAGAAGAAAGAAATCCTGGATGCCATTGCCACATGCATTATTTCAGCCTTGCCAAAAGGATACCCAACAGTATTCTCTCCCGAGCTTTTGCACTATGTTGCGAGGAACATATGGCAAGATATGGGTGATCCTGATGATGCCAACTCAGCCAAAGCTCTTCACAATCCCATCTCTGGACAACTCGCCGGCCTGCCAGGAATGACACATCAGATGCGTGCTATTCTCGCTCTCACTTTGTGTGCTCGATGGGGAACCGTGCCAGGTCCAGCCGACAAGAACCTTTATGAAAATCTTCAAGCTTTGATTGGTTCAGAGTTCAGCTGGTGGTGTGACTACATTGGTACTGTTGCTGGCCTTCTGGCTTTGTTGACACCTTCTTTCCCCTCCAGCGATAAGGCGTTACAGGAGGTGGTGAGGTTTGAGCCTTGGACAGGCCACGGGCTGGGTAAGAAGGGTCATAAAGTTGGGATCAGGTTGAAGATTTTCCTGGGTGAAGATTCGCGAGTGGGCATCCGTGCCGGGGATTTGGAGGGCCTGTTTGGAAGAGTGGGGAAGGGATTACCACTTGGGTGGAAGGTTGAGGCTCAGGTTGAGAATTGAACGGCATGAAACGAAGTATGCGATGATACCCAGATATAGATTACGACTTGAAGAATTCATGATGTTTATTGCTGATCGAAGTGGGACACTTTCTGGTTCACCCCAAGTTGGACACGTGCAGCAGGGAGCTAGGTGGTCTGGACCATCAATGGAGAAGAGGTCTTCCCAACAGTCAGGACGACTACGGAGTGTTGAAGATCCACATTTATCGCACCTTGTTATATATACGAGATGGCAAGTATTGACTCGTGTTGATTCAGCTTGATGGTGTTGTCAATTCTAAAATAGGGGCTACAGGGGTGGCCCCTCCAAGCTGCAGCCTGACGTCGCACTAGCTTGGCGCGCTGCACGTCCCCTCAAAGCCTGAATCTCTCACCTCTCAATCCTTCTTTTCGGAGACTTCTCCAAGAAACAAGATCCTTCTAGACTGCTTCTGTTCACCCTCCCGATGCCAGATCTCCTCCAAGGTACGCATCGGTACACAGCCCCGAAGCATGCCGAGTGGCCCGTATTCTTACTTGCCACTCTCTCAATGGGGCTTTGCACTGCCCAAAACCGTGTCAGCTGCTCGTGTCCGCCTCACCGAGCCAATCTAGGCAACCGGATATCAAACGCAATATTGAAATTCTCATTACTCAATAGTCTCAATTAGTCGGTGAGCTGATGTTGAGGCTCTACAGCCCCCCTTTTTTTGCTGTGAAATCGGGCACCCTTTCGTGGCCAGTGACACCCTAGCACCGTTGCTGGGAGTCACCCGGTTCGTGATGGAGGGCAGCGAATGCCAGGCATTCGCCGGTGCGGTACCATGCCCTGGCATGCAGAGTCTGTTGGCTTGCATGAGGGGTTCATAGAGACAGGTTTTATGTCATTGGGGGCAGCCTCGTCAAACCGGGTGAGTCGACATAAATATGCCTTGTCCCTCCATCTTTGGTTGGAGTCACGCACAAATCATTCCTGCACTCTGGTCTCTTCAGTAACTGCTCCTATTTGAACTCTCCTGCGACACAATCCCTTCTCCAACTTTCGTCCAACTACTCTACTACGACAAGTCAGTCGAACCACCAAACCAAATCAAGATGTGTCTCTTTTCATCTCCAAAGCCGCGTCGCCGTCACGCATACATCGAGGAAACGTACATCGCGCCTCGACCGGTCTCACGACACTCCCACCATCACGGCAATACCAGGTCATCATACACCGAAGTTCGCAGGACCTCCAGACCAGTGAGCAGAGAGTACGTCGCTCCTGCGAGGATGAGCCAGAATAGCTACAGGCGAAGCGGCCCTGTGGTCGTTGAAGAGAGGCGCAGCACGAGGTCTTATCGTCGGTAGACCAAAATTTTGAGAGGGTTCGATTTGGCAAAGGAGTTTTAGAAGCATTGCATGTATTTCTGCTTTCCGAGTTTGGCGTGCTTGGGTCCTTGCTGGGTAGAGCGTGTAAGGAGTGCGAAGGAATGAGCATTGGTATTGGGTTGGGTTGTATTTGTATTTCACGGCTACCTTGAGTTTATTATACATATAATACATTCAATCCTTATTATACTTCATAAGTGTTCGCTGTCACTCTTTGCAGCGACCGCATTCACAAATTCCAGGCTTCGCCGGGTTTTGTGCTCCAGACAGAGAAAGAGGGCACGTCTATAACAGTCCTCTAGAACTTAGACTTTGGCGGTCTTGCAGAATCATTTACTGCAGGAAATGATTTTCCTTCTCCATGGAATCGACTCTCTTTCCCTCGCACCACCAGGAGGGAGAATTATCACGTGATATATACAATTCCTGCGACGGGCTCCTGATTTATATTTAACTATTGTTGAGTTCAGCCCATGAAGGCACGCAGCCAATAGCACAAAGGTTCTTCTTAAATCTAAGCATTGGAAAATGAATAGAATTGGATGTTTCATGGGACGACTCGTGAGATCACCAAAAAGGGGAGACCCTGAAGCTAAGCGAGCACTGCGAGACGACGTCATCGAACCTTGTTTGGCATCTGCCGCCTGAAGACTTTCCATCTTCATCCTAAAACATCAAACACAAACAAGCCAGGCCCTTGAATCAGCACCGCTCCCCTGTCCAAGCAGAAGTATATCTTCACACCCTGGTCACTAAAACCAGTGATCGCGGTGTCTCCACATATTTTGCAAGGTTCGTCAGATCCTAGCTGCAAAGTAATCCGATGACGTTGCTGAGGTCGCGAGAACGACTCCCGAATGGAAGTCGCGGAACTGGAAGGCGCTGACCGGAACAACAGGAAGTAGATTATCTATCGCTCTTACGGTTCGAAATGTAAGTCAACCTGCAATGCCATGCCCTGGATCATCAGCATGCGTCGCAGCAACTCCCGCAGGTCTGCGGACAAGAACTCTCCCCTCAGACATCTGTAGAGACATTTTCACGTCCTGTTGTGGCTCTTCTGCGACGCTTTGCTGACTTGTCATCTCGTGCAGGAATCGTGCCCTCTCAATCCGTTCCAGCAAGAACTCCGGCTCCTCCTCGGGCGGCCGCCATGGCTTCAGCTTCAGTTCCCTCCGTGGCACCGTCCAGCCCGAGCTGAGCAAGAAGCTCTACAAGCTAATCAAGTCTGAGAATCACCTCATCCAAAGCTACGAGGCAGCCGGCAAGGAGCGTCTCTCCATCGCAAGCCAACTCTCCGACTGGGGCGAGGCCACCACGGACGAGGCAATCAGCGATATCTCCGACAAGATTGGGGTTCTGCTCTCCGAGCTTGGTGAACAGGAGGACCTCTATGCACACAATCTTGACGACAGTAGAGCAGTCTTGAAGGCAATCAGAAACACAGAGAAGAGTGTCCAGCCCAGCCGAGACAACAAGGCGAAGATCCACGATGAGATTGCCAAACTAAAGGCGAAGGAGCCCGAAAGCGCAAAGCTGGTTACGCTGGAGCAGGAGCTTGTTCGAGCAGAGGCAGAAAACTTGGTTGCTGAAGCACAACTCACCAATGTTGTAAGTGTGCACCCCTTGACACAGACCCCTTACTGCAATTGACAACCGGAATAGACTCGCCAAAAGCTGAAGGAGGCATACGCTACTGAGTTCGCTGCAACAATCGAACGTGCTGAAAAGCAAATCATCTTGGCACGACATGGTCGCAGACTTCTCAACCTTCTCGATGATACGCCTGTTGTACCAGGAGACATCAGACCAGCTTACGAGCACACCAACCAGGCCCGTCAAATCCTCAACGACGCAGAAGATGACCTCAAGGACTGGCAGCCAGAGCTGGAAGATGTGCCATCTAGTGCCGAGCTCAACAACAACTTAATGCCAAGCTCAGCAAGCCAACGTCATCCGAATGTCGAGGGAAGTGTCACGGGTGGCGAGAGCGTCGTCCATCATGATCATCACGTCGCTGGGGAGCACATGGAGCAAAACGCTGATGCAAGTAGGATCTCCAGCGGAACAAGTGTCACCACTGGTCCGGTTACACAAGGAGCGTACCCACAAAGTGAATCCACTGTCTCGGCGGTTGCATAGATGCCTCACGAGAGATGATCTTGTAAGATTGATGAATTGGGTTCCCCTTTTTGCTTGCGAAGTTTCTCTGGGACGTTGGGATGCTGGGGCGAAGATGGGGTTCTTCGGGCCTTTGCATGCATTACCGGGTCTCCAAGTATGGGTAATAACGTGTAAAAATAGTTCTTCCACCAGTCAAATGCTTTGAGAAAATTACCTTGTGGCTTTCTCGCTGGAGATATCATCGCTGTTCCTGACTATAGCACAGGGGATACTTCTGCATGCTAACATGTCCTAGTCTTCTCTCCGAGATCTATCTCCCAAGTGGGAAGTTCATATCTGGAGGCTTTTCAGACGGCACTTGAATGGTAAGCAAATTCTACCCAAACTTGTTTTGGGGAGGCCTATTCCCACCTTCTCAAGTGAGTTTACATCCCATATCCGAGCCATGTCTTGGTTTCTTGGAGAGGTACGAAAGCTTTCAAGGACGCGTCATGTTGTACCAGATCTTATACAAGATGCATCTGGTACGAGACATCCCGTCCCCCAATAATTAAAGTGCACCCAATATTCTTCAGAACTCGTCTGGAGAAGCCCCACCAAGTGCGAGAGTCCTTTCTTCTTTGGGCTCTGAACGGTAAGGTGGGGCTGCTCGTTGTGCATTATTTCCAAGGCAGAAGAAAGCAGATCATTAATAGCGCAGCCGACCTGGCATGTTCTCCCATTTATGAAGTCCAACAGTCAAATAGTTCCATTTGAGAATGCCAGTCAAGTATTGGAATGTTTTTATAAAGTTCAGACGTTGGATCCAAGCATCGATGTCCCCGAGCTAATCGTGTCGGGAGAGTTCTGACGGAAAATCCTCGATTTGACAAATATGCCGTCTCGGAGGGCCACGAGCCTACTCTATCTCGATTTTACTTCAGCTCTGATGTTCCGATTGGCAGTTCATCATCTGGAATATATTGGCGACGACCATTGACTTTGAAACAGAGCAAAATTGTGGGCTCGAGAGCATTCAGCCTGTTCGTCAACACTAAACTTCCCAATACCGCACAGCCGAATGGATGCATTGAGAACCCTGAAATCCTATCCCCGCCTCTACTAGAGCACGTGTTCAATTAAGCATATATTACCTTCGCCACTTTATTCCCCGCACCAAGGATCTCGGCATCGCATCAATTGATGTGTGTCGCTGGATCAGCCGCATCCGAATCGAATCAACGGCCATGCAAGCCCACCCGTAATATGATTCTGGAAGCGGTAAAATTTCCAGCCTGATGAGCACCACCGGCTCCAGCAGATACGTCCTTTCAACTCAGACTCAAGGATCTTTCTAGGGTAATGCAAGCAATATACATTTGCTTCCAACGTCAGGTTCCCGTCTCTTCTCAATGGCGCGCCTCAATGTTCACCTTATCAGCTGGCAAATTACAGGTGGGGAATACAATTCTCCGGCGTATGTTTAATATGGACCCTATGTGGAAGCACCTTTCTTCCAGAAAGGGGAAGAATGGGAATTATATCCACGCAGCTGCCGACTGAAGCATTCGTTATGATGTATAAGACAGCACTTGCGCCTTCATCCACAAAACAGGAAGGCTTCTGCACCATTTCCAGCAAGCCCGACGACAGACCAAAACGGTTTTCACCATGAAGTATATATCTTCGGCCCTGTTGCTGGCCATTCCAACCCTCGCTCAGATTTCCAGTGTTGAGTTCGAGGATGTGGGATGCAGCCTCCCAACAAGCTACACCTTCACGAGTGATGCCAAGCTCCCGGATCCATTCACATTCGCGAACGGGACGAAAGTGACGGCGAAGTCTGACTGGCCTTGCCGCAGACAAGAAATCAACGACCTCTTCCAGAGGTATGAATTGGGAACTAAGCCGTTAGTGAAGGCAGGTGCTGTGACAGGCACCGTCTCAGCCGGAAAGATCTCAGTCACCGTCACGGACAGCGGAAAATCCATTAGCTTCTCGGCCACGATCAAGGTCCCGACAGGAGGGACTGCTCCATACCCAGCCATCATTGGCATTGGAGGAGTCAGCATTCCCATCCCAGCAGGCGTGGCAACCATCACCTTCGATAACGACGGCATGGCCGCCCAGCAGAACAGCGCCTCGCACGGCACAGGACTCTTCTTCAACTTGTACGGCAAATCCATGAACACCGGCGCCACGACCGCCTGGGGCTGGGGCGTATCCAGGCTCATCGACGCCCTGGAGAGCACAACCGGACACAACATCGACCCGACGCGTCTCGGTGTTTCCGGCTGCTCGCGCAATGGAAAGGGAGCCTTCATCGTCGGCGCCCTCGATCAACGCATCGCACTCACCATCCCGCAAGAATCCGGTTCAGGAGGCGCAGCTTGCTGGCGTATCTCTGACGACGAGAAGACGGCAGGCAAGAACATCCAGACAGCCGGCGAAATCGTTGGCGAGAACGCCTGGTTCGGCACCCCGTTCAACACCTACGCCAAGGCAACCAGCACGTTGCCCCTGGACCACCACATGCTCGCCGGCCTCGTGTACCCTCGCGGCCTCTTCGTGATCGAGAACGACATCGACTGGCTCGGCCCCGTCAGCACGACGGCCTGCCAGGAGATTGGCCAGACGATCTACGGTGCTCTCGGTGTCCCCGGCAACTTTGGCTTCTCCCTTGTCGGAGGCCATTCCCATTGTGCGTTCCCGAGTGCTGAGACGACGGACTTGGATACGTATATCACGCATTTCTTGATTAATAACGGCACTGGAGATATCAAGCAGGTGCAGACGAGTAGTGCGAAGGTTACGCTGAGCACGTATTACTCGTGGACTGTGCCTACTTTGTCATAAGCGGAAGCTGAAGGGGGTGGTAAGTTCTTTTTTTTTGTTTGAAAATGAGTGGAAAAGGGGAGAAGAATATTTTGTAGATACGAAGGGAAGAGTCTGTACATTGCACTTTTGCAGGTGATAGGAGGATGGAGATATGTATATAATACGAGCCAGGCTTCGTGAATGCAAAAAAAAGTTTGAGGAGATATCGAATTAGCCTGCTCCCAAGTGACTCCAAAACTCCCCGTTCCTGGGGAGTTACACCACATGCAAACTGATGGAGATAGGGTGCCTTGCGATGAAAGAGATATGTTACTTATATAATACCATAATCTGCAGAATAATCCAACTTCCTCAGAAGTCTCTTCTCCATTCCTGAAGTCACGTGTTGACCAATCTCGTGATCTGTCCTTCAAAACCCAATCTCGTCTTCCATTATAAGTTTTTCAATTCTGACACGAGACACACTCTCGATATGTGACGAGACTTGGGCACGTGTAGGAATTGACTGTTCGGAATCGGAAAGAATCCTCGTGACTTCAACGAAGTTGTCCAAGATATGTTTTATGAAGTTGGAAAATTTGATGGGTAGAGAATGATGACAGAGCAGCAGATATTCAAGAGGTGGTTAGAGAGAAACCAAAGAAAAAGAATGAGCTCAACTCATCACATTCGCGCAGATGTAACTGTGCAATGTGACGATACAGCATTTTACCAGTCACCCTGCTTTAGCTCCGGCAGTCGGCATGGATTGTTTCTTCTGCAGCGCCAATTGAATTCATGGATGATATTTTGGGCTGGCTGCAGCGCCGGGGCTAGGGTACGTGTGCTTTCGAGCAGCGCGGAAAGTGGCGCGGCAGGAGAGAAGACTTGAGCGCAGCAGTAGAAGTACAACTTGGGAAGTCCTGTCCTGTTGCAGTCATCCCCAGCAAAACCAGACATCTTGGAAACTAGGGTCGGGCCTCCCAGTCCCAGATCTTGGCTTCAAGATCAGACGACTGAGTTCCCTGTCAGCAGCCCCAGCCTTGCTTGCCCGGGTTGTGAGAAATGAAGATCAAAAGACTAGCATCTTCCGCACCTCCCGATCGTTGGTCCCTGAATATCGAAAAAAATGCACAGCTGTTGCAGCAGACTTTCTGCGATGAAAAGCCCCTAACCCCTATTCTCCGAACCCCACATGCTTGGCACATTCTTGGCACGGCACTGGCCTGTTGCTAATAATAGTCCCGTTCGTCGGATGTCACCGGTACTTTCGAACTCGCTCAGTTGCACAGCTTGCGTAACGCTCCAGATCACGTCAGAGTGGGCCGATTCCGCGCGTAGTGATTGAAGGGGGAGGGAATTGGAGCGAGAGAGGGGAAAAGTTCTTCCCATGATCCCATCCCATGAAAATGGTGGACTCGTGGCAGTGCATGGCACCGGCAGGATCCCCGCCCTGGCAGCAGTGGCGTGCTCCACACGATTTGTCGATCGTTCCAGGACATCCAATGGCACTCCGTTTCAGCGCTTTTCAGGGTTCTGACACCGCGTAATACCCAGCCCGCGGATGCACATTGCAGGGTCTGAGCCGCTATTGAGATGCCCATGACGTTTCCAGTTACCAGGGGAAAAGTCGATCGTTGAAATCCACTATTACCCCACAGTTTGCGTTGTCGAGAACCAAGAATAATGCCAATTGCGTTGATTTCCAAAGGCCTTCAACCCTACCAATCTCCCTTGAGCAAGCCTCTATACAGGCAAGACTATTCGAAGACACTGAACTACATTGGACCAGTAAGAAAATTCTTTGTCCACCCTTGTCTCAGCCACAGGACGACGTCAGCAAAACAGCCCTCTTCTTGTGATCCCATGGACCATCCCTCCGTGATTCAATGAATTTTCATGACTCTGAAACTGCCCAGGCACTTTCATGTTCACATTCACAGGCTTTCGAACTTCGAAGACCAGTTGACTATACCCACTAACCCCTGGACAGCAGATATCTTATATTAGTAAGTGCCAACATTCCAAGCAAACGGGCTACCCCTCCAAGAAAAGTTCGAACCTCCACACCTACTTCTTCGAAGGTGCTGTTTGCATCTTGTCACAGTCGTTACCTTTGAGGGCTACAACTCTTAGTCACTCCATCCAGACACTCCGCGGGGTACGAATATCTAATATCGCATCATCACACTCGTTTGACACACCTGCCCTTGATTCCAACACCCCGACCTTTTCTTGTCTTCCCAACACAATCCGTCACCTTCCGTCCAGCGAGCCACGCAGCACTGGCAACGTTTTATAGCTGACCCTGCTCCCCTTCACCTTTAGATCAAACACTGGAGTGGCTAGCAACCCCACAGCCACGTAACCGCAAACGTGCCCTTCTCCACCACCATCACCTTCGCAACTCTACTCCCAGCGCAACCTCCCTATAGGGGTATGATACAAAACACTAGGTCCTGCAAATATGGAGCCTCGTAAGTCCCTCACTCGAAAGTTTTCTACCTTCTTTGGTCAATCCAAGCCTCTCGCATCGGTCAGTGAGGTCGAGATCGAGGAAGGCACGCAGAAAGAAGAGCACAGCGAGGCAGTCCCTCAAAAATCCGACATGCTCTCTGCTCCCATTCCTCAAAGACCGACGCGTCTTCAGCGCCTTTCCTTCTTCCTACCCTCTCTCAACAGCAGCAAGCAATCTAAGCCTTCCCAAGATGTTCTTCGAAAGCCGGTACCTGCTCGTAAGCAACCGCCATCGCAGTATGACGCTCCTCCCACGAGCGCTCCATCGCGACTTCCACCAGCAGTTCCAACTTCAATTTTCGATCCAACGAATGCGCCCAATGCTCCCTCCTCCGAACTCGCGAACAGTACTGTTGTTTCTTCCCCGAATCGCCTCCAAAAGACAAACTATCGAACAGCTCCTGAAGACGAGGCCTTGAACGTCCAGCCACCAACTGCACCCCTTCGAACGACCGCCTCACTGTTGCCAGCAGTCGATAGCATTGGCCACGGTCGTGTTGCTTCGGATCCTATCAGCTACCAACCAATATCATATCAATCTGAGGGTGAAGGCAGCGGCAACGAGGCCAAGAAGCTGCAACGCAAGAGCTGGATGCCCGGTGGAAAGACAAAATCCACGGAGGAGCGCACCTTCGAAGCCTGGGTCAATGCTGGAAAGTCCAAGATACACTATGATTTCAATCATTTGCTGGATGGACATCAGGTAAATTTCCTGAATCCCCTCTGAACCCCAGATTTTTAACCTGTCGTGCAGATTCCAGAACTCTGGAATGAGTCAGGAGACCTCTTTGTATATCTTGTCCCGCAGCGAAGTGACAATTGGGGTCCATCCTTCAAAGTCCACTCGCTCGTCATCCAATCCTCCGCGCGGCTTTTGAGTAGGCTTAAGGGGTCTGATATATTTGAGCCGGGTAGCCCCTTTTCTCTTAGCAACATCCGAAAAGCCAACGGTTTCGATGGTGCCGAGAGCATGTCTGCAAAATCCTTGGAGGAGGCTACGCGTAATCTTGCGATTCAGAACGTTGATAGCCCACCATACACCCCCGACGCCTCAGTCTCAGATGGACAATCGATCTCTGATGGCTCTGTTCGATCCACCATAGGTCTTGGCTACGTAGGAAATGGCGAGAAGCACCTTTTCCTCAAGCTGCACCCCGAGGATGGCAGACCGCCGCAGAAGCCCGAAAGTCCCGCCGAATGGGAAGATGTTATCCAAAAGGCGATTGATGTTCGCAATCTCTTCGCATTCTTCACTGGCCAGCCACTTGTTGCTACTCTTAGGTTTCCACACAACTTCGACATCTTTTGTGTGATTGCCAGGCAGCTCAAGAAGTTGGAGTTTGTCAATTACGACGGAACAACGTTTGGGGAACAAGCCGAAGCCAGCTTCTCGTTTTACTTGGAAGAACTGCACTTGGCCGACGTCAGAAATAGCAGAGAAGCAACTCTCGAGGGGCTCATCTTGGGAGAAGCAATGAAGTGTTCTGAGCTGTACAATGAGGCCTTCTCGCATGCAGCTGGAAAATGGGATGCCATTCAAAAGCTCAAGTCGCCTCTCCTCAACGACCTGTCCACCGTCACCCGGACCCGATTGGACAATTCCTCCCGACAGCTCAAGAGTCGACTTCAGACAGCTAATTTACGCTTGTCCAATTTCGATTTTCCTTCCCTGATTGCAGGCATTGGATCTTCCACGAGCTCTGACGCATACAAGATGATCCACTTCAAGAACTGGAAGCCTGATTACGATAACTTCCGCAAGGCTGTTCGAAATTATTACAGTGATCTGTATGGCCAATGGCCACCGAAGGCTAAGAGTAAGAAGAATAGTTTCAGTGAGAGTGGCTTGAATCGGGTGGTTTTGAAGCGCTTGTATGATGACTTCTCGACTGTTTACGACTACTTGGTCGATCGGAAATCCCTTACAACCCGAGCTCACGATACCTCCGGTGATCAAGAAGTTCCAAATATCTCTCCGACGATTACTGCTCTTCGAAAACTTCTTGGAGAGTTCGACGATTCTTCACCTCCAGTCCAACCGCCAATCCCTTTCGATATTCCGCTCCTCCCAACCATGGCATCTATTGAGCCTACTTTTGCCTTGCTCTCGCCGACTGATCAGGTCAAAGCCAACACTCGAAAGCTGAAGACCCATGAATCTCTGCTCATCATGACCAAGTCTCACAACTTGGATCATGCCGTTGGCACTAAATTCATGGACATGTTTCTTGACTTCGAGGCAAAGGAGTCGAAGGGAAAGACAGTCAAAGAGTTGGTCGAGCAGCGAATTGGCCATTGGATCTTCCTCTACGCAGTCATCCAATCTCTCCCTCTTCTCGTGGTCGATGCTCCAGGTCTTCGCTACACCAAAGGAACTGAGTACTTCCTCTGTCAGCCCCCACTGGGTGGCAGCCCTTGGATCGAAGAAGCTGCTCGCGGTGTGCAGATGAGCTTGTACGAGATCAAGGGAACTGGTGGATACTCCCTTCTGCCCGATGATATGGTCAATCATGGAGTCGAGGCTACCTTCCGTCGATCACACTGTTGGCAGATGGCGGAGGTCTGGGTTGGATCCGACACCGAAACACTGCAAACCCGGTCTTCTGCTCCTGCTCCGCTGTCTCCTCTTTCACCACCTCCTGTATTCGGCACCTTTGGAGATGGCGCGGGGTTGCGTGCAAGCTCTCGTCGTCTCAGCAGAAGCCCTGCCATCGGTTACCGTTCCGACTCTGGCAGCCCAACTCCTCAACCTCGAAGCCGAACCAACAGCCGTCAACACCGAATCAAGAGACAGAGCATTGCACTGGGTCTGGAGAAGGTCGGTAGTTCTGGTGATGAGTTCTATCCAAGTTCAGGGGGTTCAAGACCCACGAGCCGAGGTGGCAGTCCGATGATTGGACCTGGTGGACGACGCTCGAGCATTCCCAGCGGTGGCGGATTTGACAGCAGACCTGCGAGCGCGACTACGAACACCGGTGCTACCTTCGACGACATCCTAAGCAGCATTCCCGGTCAAGCCGTCGGCAAGAAGGGGAAGAAGTAAAGCGGTGGATGATACTTGCAGTTTGCTTGAATCATAGATGTGTTACACTTTATTGTTGGATTATTTACAAAGCGTTGGTGTTCTCAGGTTCACGTTCACGATTGATGATTTTCCGATTTCTGCGATTCTTCCCTCCCAAAGAGACAGAGGAGGGGAGGATATACCCTAAAATAAAGCAGTGCGTTTGTATGATAATAGATGATACCTTCCGGCTTTTCAAAAAGCTTTAATTGCATGTAGAGGATATAGAAAATAGAAAATTCCAAAAATCCGAGTTCCTCTTTGTCATTCCTTCTCAAGTTCCCCAATAAAGGACAAGGGACAATCTTTTTGTGGGTGGTTCCATAGCAGAAGGTGCAAGAATTTTGTTTCTTGATTACAGCTATATTTGAATACTAGCATCTACTGATGGATCATTTCCACGTACATCATTGCTGCAGTCTGCACTAACATGCAATATTCGATAACCTATTGCAAGAATAGGGAAAAAAAGCTCAGCTAACCCGTACTAACATCCATCTGCCCCTCCATATCATCCCACGTGGGAAGCTCGGTTGAGCTGGCAGGAGTCTGTACGTTCGCACAGGCAATTGAAATTTTGAGACTCGCTACATCACTATTGTTAATGGGCGTATCATCGGATAAAGTAATTCGATAACTGAGGTTCTGCGCCAGGTATGGATTGACATCTTTGGGAGCCAAGCTCTTTAGATTCCCCACGCTGATATGCTGCAACAAAGCATGGGTCAGAGGGATCGTTCCCGAGACCATTTGATCGGGGTCGCATTTGTTGCAGGGAGAGTCCATGATTGCTGAAAGGCCTTTGACAGTGATGAATTGAGAACCAACGAGGTTTGGATCAAAGGACCACGATGCGGGGTCTTCATTGAAGATGCCGAGAAAGATGTATATAAAAAAGGGAACATTGAGAGCAAATCTTTTGACTCGAATATTAGCAATCCATTCGGTGGTATTTGTCCCTGCATCAGGAATTAGATCTGATTCTCGCGTCTCAAATGCTTTAGACGAAGCCGTCGGTTGGGCTTGCGGACCATAGAGTGTATTGATAGCTGCGACAACCCCAGTCACGGAAGAACTAGCAGTCTCTGCATATGCGTAGCCAAAGGTCGTCGTATTGTAAGCCTCGGCAGAAGTCCAGTAATTTCCGAACGAGTCTTTATAGAATGGCGTTAAGGCAGTGTTGACATTTTGAGTCTCACCGGCATAATTATTGAAGGTATTATAAGTAGCTGCAGTCGGGACGACATAGCTTCCTGGATTGAGAATCTGCCACATTGCAAAGCACCTGTCGAGCATGGCATGATGAAGCCAGAATACGGGATCAAAAGCTGAATAGTCAATGTACTGGAACATGGACCACTAAGTTAGCAATTGTTCGATGCAAATTTATGTTCTGGTGATTGATAGCATTGCAGAAGCGTTGCAAATCAGGGATGGAAAAAATATAGACTTCTCTGCCTGCGCTTACCGACATATGGCCACCGCTTCCAGTCAAACCATGGATCTGGTCATGGATAGACTCAATTGAGTCGTACCCATTTGGATTATTGCTCGCGTTGAACCATGCCTCGTTGCTGAAATATCGGTATGAATGGTAAGTAGTGAGGACGTTGTAAAGCCGGCGACGAAGCGAAGGTGCGCTATTGTCGAGCTGCTGAGCAACGAGATTGTTTTGGGATTGAGCGAAGCTATTCTTGGTCGTGGGGTATCTCAATGTTTGAGTGTATTGGTTAAGCTTTCCAGATATCAGCCATTCAAGCATTGTCCAGCGTGTGAGAAGGACAAACCGGAAAGTCAGGAAGATCGCTTGGAACCAGTGGCTTGAACTGGTAGCTCCACAGCGGATTCGCAATCTCCTGAGAGCCAAGAGGTCCGTCAACAACGACATAAGGCGATCCGCCAACACTAGTGGGAAAGACGCTTGCTCCGGCGGCAGGAATGGCTGCCCAGTCCCAGTATGGTATCCGAAAGTTCGCAGCAGCGGTAGTGTACATATCTCGAATAGGGCCTGTAGGGTAGAGCTGCGCAATCCGCTGGATCAAATTGTACAGTATTTGCTGGAAGAAGCAAGGTCAGTGCCTACTAGGCGCAATAACGATGATACCAGAACCGACCTCATAGAATGCAAGATATGGACGATGCCATGGTGGAAACAGAATTGAAACGTGCGTACAGTATCCATTGTTGATATTGCCAGGGACAGGTTGGACATTATCAAAAGGAGTGAAGGGACGACCATGAATTCCTGGGGAGCTATCAATGGATGAATGAGAAATCAGAAGAAGCGGCAGACCTGTGATCTGGTACCAGGACAACATTTCGGTCTGATTGGTATACTGCAGCATATCCAATCCCAAGATGTAGAGCGTCCATGTCGTCGGATCTTGTTCCAGTTCCCGGACTTCGAGTCTCAGTGGAAGTGAGCCATTGAGTCCAGCGCCGGCGTGGACCCCAGTAACCACGTATGGCGAAGGCGGAAGTTGACGCTTCAGGATCGTGCTGCGGTCGATACCACCGTAGTCATATGAGGAGAATGGAAGTGCAGGTACCAACCCAAACAGTTGGATGCACGAGAAGAGAAGCAGCAAAAGGAACGACATGCTGATGGTGGTTTTGAGAAAGAGAGGCGTGGAACGAGGAAGAAAGAGAACAATGGCAGGGGGCGTGATTGTTGTTCTTGTGTTCCATGGGGCAGAGGGAAGGAACGACGAGCTTGCTCAGACAGCTCGAGATGCAGGAACACGCGCTGCCACTTCCCGTCAGAGATCTGCAAGCATCATATCTTCAAGGGGGACTGCAAACTCTCACTTGAGGGCCAAAGGCCCTTGCATTTAAATATCCCAATACTTGTTGGACAGATACTGATTCACGATGAAGAGTGGGATATCCGCCAGCTTCAGTCGACACCTTGGAATGACCCATCACCTGTTGCGGGTCCGCACTGAAGTAATGCAACTGTCCGACTTGAACTTGGCCATTTTTGAGAGACCCGTGCCGGACTCCTGGGACAGTTGTAGCCTTGTTAGGTCTTGTCCCACGAGTGACAAAGCTTGACCACCATCAAAGGCAGTACCATCCGAGCACGGCCATGCCACTCTTCCTCGACTCGGAATCAGATTGCAAGAGAACGACTACCATTAATGATACTTGAGGGATCATGCATGGCTTGAACGAGAAGTTTCTGATGTTCGTATAGTGGTGAACCGTTTGTGGTACCTATTGACCTGACTAGCATTTAAAGTGCGGAGGTGGATACCCGCTAACCCCTTCGGAGATTCAGGGGCAATCACCGAAAGTGGCAAAGTTGCCAGCCCAAAGGTTACATCGTGTGCTTGCTATCCTTGGATCGTCGGGGGAACAGAACAGACCATGAATGTGACGCGACGAAATTGAGGAAACGGTGACGTTGATTCGAGTCTAAACTTTTTGCTAAAGCCCAAGCAATGCTCCATGTAAATGCTACACAAACATCCAAAAACGCCACATCAGCTCATGCCTTTCGTAATCACGGACCAACATTATATTTTAACTTGATGCCCATGGCCGCAAGCTCGACATCCAGGTATTTCAGCACTCCAGGCACAGCAACAATAGTCGTTTCATCGCCACCGATATATCTCTGTCCGTCCCCATCTTCCCAGACCTCGCCGTTGCCAAACCAGTCCTCGGCTCTGTGTGCACACCTCCGACATCTCACGACACCTGTTCCCTTCTTTCTCGGAGCGAACTGGGATACGGTAGGCTGAGTTGATAAGAACGTACCGCACTGCTTGCAGATCCAAGATCGCGTGTAGTCCGAGCAGTTGAGAAGACGATCTTGGAGAAGGAATGCGGTTCCATGTGCAAGCAGAGAATCTCGCTCCATTTCTCCTACACGGATACCTCCTCCCTTCTTTCTTCCTTTGATGGGCTGACCGGTCAACTGCGTCACTGGTCCAGTAGTACGAACTTGGAATTTGTCGTTCACCATGTGGCGCAGGCGTTGGTAGTAGACGACTCCAATGTAGATATCAGCATGCAATTCTTCGCCCGTGATGCCTGAGTACATGGGCTCGTTGCCATGATAGTTGTACCCAGCCTTCATCAGTTGATGACCGAAGTAATCACCAGCGGTATTCTCTTCATCGAAACGAAATGGCGTGCTGTCTTGTGCAAGTCCATGGAGAGCACCGGACTTTCCAGCGAGGGACTCGACAAACATACCAATAGTCATACGTGATGGAAAAGCGTGAGGATTGATGATGACATCTGGTTGGATTCCAGATTCCGAGAACGGCATATCGATGCTAGGCCACTTCTGAGAGCAGACACCCTTCTGTCCATGGCGAGAGGAGAACTTGTCGCCGATGACTGGAGATCGAGGTATCCGGAACTTGATGGAGATTGCTTGGCATGGCTCGATACCATTCTCGTTGCCAATCAGTCGCACTTCTTCGATGAAGGTCATTTCGGTCTCCTTGTACTTCTCGTAGTGCGTGATCCCATCTCGATTTACCAAGTTGCCATTTCCGTCGGGAGATACCGTATGCCACGCACATATCTTGTCCCCTTCTCTGACAAGACGGCCAATGTATGGTAGTCCGTCCTCATCAATTTGTCCCTTGACCTCAGCCTTGACTTCCGACCCTGGTGCGAAGCCAAAGAGCTTCTTGACATTTTTCGAGGATCTCGATTTTGAGCCGCCCTCCTCAAGGTCAATCTTCTTCACCTTGTAGATGGTGCCGTGACCAAAACCTCGCTCATGAGCTGACTTGTTGATTATCATAGCATCGTCCATATCGTACCCCGTGTATGAAATGACAGCAACCACAGCATTCATGCCATTTGGAAAGTTGTCGAATCCGTATTCGTTGTGGAGAGGGGCTCGAACGATTGGTGTCTGCCCTGTTTGAAGCCGGTATGTCTTGTTGTCCGTCCTATATCGGATTGCTGTCCCTGGCGTCCCCATCGATTGCTTGCCCATTTGGCACTGGTACATGTTTCGCGGCGATTGATTGAAGTCCGAGAAGGGGGTCATGTTTGCGAGAATAGAAAGAATATTGGTAGGATCGAATTCAACATGAGTTGATTCGCCAGAGACGATCTCGGGCTCGGTGACAGCGATCGACATGAATGGTTGTTCTTGAGGTCCGACGAAATCCTCCTTGTCGAGTGGCAAGTACTTGACTGGCCTGATCATTCGTGCTGGGGCTGAAGACATGTAGATTCCCGGATACTGACCTCCATGGGAGTTAGGAACGTAGCAGATCTCGAGCTCTTTTGGCACGTTATGGGTGCCATCGACCTTCCAGTATCGCAACGTGTCAGCAATCACGAGGGATTGCTCTGGCGAACACCATCCAAGAATCTTGCCATCCAGCAAAACACCGACACTCTCTTTCGTAGATGCGGAGCCTGTGCTGACAACACCGAGGCCATAAACCAATTCGGGTATTGCTGAAACGTCCACTGCTTCAGTCAAGATCTTGCACTTGTGGGCAAGATGGTTCAGGAGACCGCAAGGACTTCCATCGGGAGTATGAACAGGACATAGAAACCCCCAGCTTTCTGGCAAAAGCTTTCGTACGGTGGTAGTCTTCAGTTGAGCAAAGAAGCTTCCTCTGTGTACCATTCGGAAATGACTGATGAATCGGAGGAAGTTGATCTTCTCAGCGACAACTGTGAAGCCCGAAACTTGTTGCAGATCCAACCCAGTAGGGCTGATAAGGTTCCCTGTTGACATAAAATATTCCAAAGCCCCTCCAATATTCTCATTTGTGCGTCCACAGATTTTCACCGGGAATTCCTTGAGAAAGTCGGGGGATGAAAAGTTATGCTCTGGGCTTTTTCGAAGATAGTCCCGCACTGCGGCTCTCAAGGAAGTCGAAAGCCAGTCGTCGAGACGTTCTTTGATAATCATGCCGTACAGAAATCCACCGAGAAGGATCTCCTGATTTTGAACCGCATCCGGGTTGTCCACGGCACAGTCTCCAGCAACAAGGGCGTACAATTTCCTGGTCATAAATAATAGCAGCTTGAATTTGTCCATATCCTGAGCCTCCGTAACATTGACATTTCCAAGATGTGGCAAAACAACTTTCCGTAGAAACTCTGTGCCGCAGTCATAATTTGACCATGTTTCAGGCACACCGAGAACAACTCGAAACTTCCCTCCCAAGTATGCCCTTGTTTTGCTCTTGGTGTAAAGACCGTAGTTCTTGTATGTCCGAAGCAACAGCTCGACTCGATCAGTCAAGAAAGTATTGTTCGCTCCCTCAGATCCAGCGAATCCAACCAGGCCCTCGAAGATTTCTCGATCGTTCGTTTCTATTAATGCCTTCAAAATCATCATAACAGGGACCAGGTATTCAGCCTTTCGCCACGAAAATCGAAATGTAACATTGCCATCCTTCAGATAATGGAGAACATTGGTTTGAGAAGTCTGGTCTGGCCGTACTGATCGCACGATCATTCCGTACTTGGTGTATGCTGGGCCCCTTCCTTCGAACGAGGGCCGCTCGATTGCCATTGGGAAGTTTCTTCGGTTGACCACGAGCAGGCGAATGAGCTTTTCAATACCATTCACCACAAAGTAACCACCTAGTTCTTCGGCCTCTTCTTTCCGTTCTACCAATTGGGCGGGGGAGTTGTTCTCAAGATGGCACCGATTTGACTGGACATGTCAGCAGGTTGTCTCGGGCCAATAAACACAACTCACCATCAACATCAGAGGTATCTGGCCAAGTTCCCGAACAAACTCCTTTGCGTCTCCGTTGTTAATGCGGAACTCGAATCGGGCGCTCATCTTCCCCCGGTATGTGACATGTCGTTCTCGGCATTCCGCTGGAAGAATCTCTCGATTCCGAGTGGAGAACTTGTTCGAGGGTGGCAGCACTGACTTCTCGACGAAGACTTCCTTGATCTTGATTGACAATTTGTTTTTCCCAGCAGGTCCGTCTCGCTCATTGCCATCGAGGTATGTCTTGGTGCCAATGTCCAGCAGGCCCTGGGCTACCAGGCCGTCTTTGCCAAAGAGTGCATTGAACGATTTGACATGGGGCGCAATTGCAGCCTTGAGGGCGGGGTATGCAGTGTGATCTTTCGGCGGATTTCGAAAGAGGTTCTCCCTGCGGATGGTGTCGAATTCATGGGTCCAGCTCGTGCTCGTGGAGGAAGCTGAAGAACGCGGAGGCATGATGGAGCTGGGACCGAGTCAGCAGTTGTTTCACCTGCGATGTGATTGTGATGGAGATGCAGACGAGGTCAGGAGGAGCTCTTACGAGTCCAGGTCATCAATGCCCAACGTGAAGCTCCGTCCAATGTGCTGTGTGAGGATGGTGTTTTGCTCGCTGCACGCAAAATACAGCTTCGAAACTTTTTGCTCGCTTATCAACAAGGCGGATTAATTCCTGCCCAACACCAAACCCCAAACCGACCCAGCGCTGCCACTGGCTCCCAGCAGACAAAAAGCGTCCAATAACCTCCCCATAACCAGACAAACAGCCCAGAAAACCCACGACAGGCCCACAGCGTTCATCCACCGAGCATTTACCAGCAAATCAAGTGCGCCGCAACGTCTGCCCTGCTCTGCTCTGCCCTGCCCGCAAGCCCTCTCCGTCTTCCCCTCGCCGCCTGCCCCCCAAGCCCGCACCCCCCCGAGCTGCCTGCACCAACCGAACAAGACCAGCGAGCTCGCCTTCTTTTCTCCATCCTGCAGACGCAGAAGCACACGCAGAGCAGTGCTGCCGCCTTCCAGCCTCATCAAACCCCTTCCATCTTCTCCTCTGCTCTGGCTTGCTCGCCCCAATCCACGGCCTTCGACGCGTCCAGTGTCAACAATCCTTCTGGTCTTCGGCCGCATAAGCTTGGCCGACTGGAGAAGCTTGGACTCAGGGCTGGCGCCTTTTCCTGCGGCTGCCCCCTCGGTGCGGATTTGATTTGAGTCTCGTCACTGCACTCCAGCTGGTTGCTACACCCTCACCGTGCGAAAAGGAGCCACTTCTACAATTGCTGCAGGCAGACGCTGCCACGCTCATACGATTAAAGATCTGCATTGCGACTATCTGGTTCCTGCGAAGCTGCATCATCTACATCTCCAGATTCAAGCTTCACCAGCCCATTTGCCCTCTCTCCAGCCTCGCGCAACTCTCAGGCAACCGCTCGCCCCAGAAAGAGATACTCGGGCAATCCTCGATCCCACCCGGCGATCGCATAACCATGGCAGGACTTTTCAAGCGGGTGTATGATTGGCTGTTGAGGTTGTTTTGGTCAGTCTGCTGCTGTCCCGGGGACTTGGTTTGCGCCTTTGTGCAAATCTCTTTCCTGGTGCTCTCCTGCTGCAACGGAACGATGATGCTGACCGGGCTCTCCTGATAACAGGGCGACGGAGATGGATATAACGATGATCGGCCTGCAAAATGCTGGCAAGACGTCCCTGTTGAGGGTTCTGGCGGTAAGAAATCCACAGCTAGCCCCAACCCCTTATCGCACGGGCGCTGATTCTTCTGCGATGAATAGGGCGGTGAATTCACACTCGAGTATGTCCCACGATCGCGCGATCGAACCTCTTTGGTGTTGCGGCGGGGTCCTGCGATACCCCCACCACACGGCACACCCGCAGGAGAATGCTGGCTGACCATCCCTCTTCCCCTACAGTTCCATTCCCACCGTTGGATTTAATATGAAGCGGGTGCAAAAGGGCCATGTGACGCTCAAATGTTGGGATCTCGGAGGACAACCTCGATTTCGGTCCATGTGGGAGAGATACTGCCGAGGTGTAAATGCCATTGTGTTCATCGTCGATTCGGCAGACACCGAGGCCCTGCCGGTCGCAAAGGACGAGCTCCATCTGCTCCTGGAAAAACCGGTATTGGAGGGCATCCCCTTGCTCGTGCTCGGTAATAAGTCGGACCTGGAGGAGAAATTATCCGTCGACGAGCTGATCGAGGCGCTGGATCTGAAGAGCATCTCCCACCGGGAGGTGAGCTGCTACGGCATCAGTGCGAAGGAAGAGACGAATCTGGATGCGGTATTGCAATGGCTCGTTGCGCGGGCCAGCAAGTAATCTCGTGGAGTCGGAATCCTCCTAGAAATCTCCACCATTCCTTCCGTGGCTTAACCTCTGGGGACTCCCTATAATGACGATCATGAAAAGTGAAGGAAAGATAAAACTTCCTCTCCGGTCTGCGAGGACCAAATACATCTCCCCAGCTCACTGCAACTCTTACCTCTTTCCGTATATCTTCTCACGGCCTCCCGGACGCAATGGGCGTCCAAATCTGGTATGAAAGGCATCTCCTGACCTACCGTTCCGTCACTTCCTCTTCTCTAACGAATGCGCCATGTCTGCAACGATGAGACGACCTTTGATGACCTGCGTTCGTTGCATCAGCAGCCTGCTCGCTGCTAGATTTCCTGTGTTTTTTGCTCCTAGTTCCGACATTCAAGCGTGCTCTGGTTCCTGGGGGGTGATCTTTTGGCGGAGGCTTTAGTGAAGGCATCGCTGGGTGTTGTTGGACTGGGATTGCAGCTGTAATTAGCATTTATACTCATATTTCGACCCAGGGCGGTCTCTCATGAATGGAAGTTCTTTCAGATGTGAGTCTTGGCTCTCGCCCAGCTTGGGTTTGTGAAATGTTCGCCCTGGTCATGTGCAGCAGAAATGGTCCATAAGTTTGGGCTAAGCTCGCCATGGAAATGGAGGTTCGCCACGGGTTCACGCAAGGCCTGCTTGGGATTCCTCATCTTGGGGGATGGGGTGTAGAATTGAGAGAGAAGAAAAAGTTGTGAGGGGACTGGAATTCGTCGCGGCGAGTACAGTTTTACAACTCAGGCTACGCACAAACCATTTGATGCGTTGGCAGTTGACGCATGGGCAACCCTTGCTGCAGAAATGGGAGGTGTTGATTGGCTGCTGCAGAAAGGGTGTTCTGCTCCAGACAGCGATCATTTGATGACGGAGGGACGGGCAGGGATCAGCCAGCTTCTCGAGCCGGCCTTGATCGTGAATGACAGATTTTGTGGAGGGAGCCAAATTGGCCTAAGGTTAACCAGGGCGTGAGGAATCGAAGTTGACTGATGAGAACGAGGCTGGGCCTTCGAATCATGATTCAGCCGTCGGAAGGTGATCTCACATCTCCAGACAGAACATTGGAGAAAGAAGCGATTTGGAAACTCTGCAGGTCACAATCCTCTGTCCTGTTACTGCTTGGCCACCCAGCCCGGGCACAGCAACACACCTGATTCCTCGGCCCTCCGTAGCGTAGAGCTGCAAGGAATTCAGCATCCGAGCTCAGCCACCTTCTTGCGCATCATCACCCCAACCTCGTCACCTTTATTACTCACAAGACGGCCGACACTCTCTTCTTTATTTGAGACCCGAATTCACTTTCCATCAGATCAATCACATCAATTCGAGAATTCATCATAGCTAGTTTGCTTTGATAAAATCCATTCGTGGAGAGCGCGACCTCAACTCCCCCGCAAACACTCCACATCCACACCCGCCACTCCACCAACATTCAATTGCGAACACCCCACCATGGCGCCCACATCGATGAAAGACATGCTCATGGATGAGGTCTTGAACAGGCTCGGAAAGAGACAGGTCTACTAGTAAGCATCCTCACTCAGTCGTCTTTCTTGCCCCCAGATCTATATGCTCGATGGTCGAAACATAAAATGTATCGCAGCAAACGACAAAATGCTAACGTTATGATGTATAGCTGCAATGGATATACCGATTTCAATGGCAACTGTAACTCGCGATGGAACACCTGGGGACGATGGGTAGCTCTGGCCGTTATCATTGTCATTTTCCTTATTCTGGCATTTCTCTGCTCGTATGTCCCCTATCTCTCTGTACCCACATTCTTACTGACTACAATCAACAGATGCTACAATACCCGTCGCCGCCGCCGTCGCGGCATGGCACCCATGTATGGAACTGGTTGGATGGGAGGAAACTGGGGCAATAAACCTCCTTACGGCCCACAGTATGGAAATGGTGGATACTACAATAACCAACCGTACAATGGCGGTGCAGCTCCTCCTTACGAACCACCGGTCCCCCACCAAACCACAGGCACGACCTTCAACAGCAACGATGGCTATTATGGACAAAATGCGTACGAGTTGCAACAACCGCAGAGTGCCTACCAACCTCAACGGGGCGGGGATCCAGTGTACGATGCACCTGAAGGACCCCCACCGAAGAAGGGAGGTGCTATCATTCGCTGAACGACTTCCAAGCCTGGGGAAGGTAACGAGAAAGGGAGATAATCGATCACGACAAGGGACGAAGGGTGGTGTAATGATAAGGGGATACCAATTTGCGAGGCTTTCCTTGGGGCGTTCGGAGAGATATCTGAGGGAGGCACGGACGGTCTTTTCTACGAAATGATGCCAGCACATGGAGAGATATTCTGCGAGGATGAACTTCACAAAATGACAGAGAATGGAACTCCACAGGGCAACCGCTTTTCATACATGGCATATGAGGCACAATGCTAATATCAAATTTCAACTTCATTTTGATTCGTTCCAGTGGCGTGAGGAGGCGTTGGTTGTTTCATACAAGTCTGACCAAGCTACGCTTTCATGTCCAGAGAATATGTACAGAGAATACGAATTCAAGACCATCGTCTCTCTTGGTAAATCTCGAGGCCTCCTGGCCTTTCACATCTTTTCTCGTAATGACAACTACATTCTCACGAACGCGCGTCCCACGAGTCTTGGCCACCCACCCCTCTTCTTCCTTCTCCGCCAGGCTGCGCCACATGGTACGCCACAGTCCACTGCCCACTGCCCACTGCCCATTCGGCCCCCACGTGACTGAGATTAGGATTTATGTTTCAGTGCCGCCAAGGCTGAATCAGCTCCACCAATGCCAGGGGTCGGGCACTGAAAGGCTCCCCGGGCCCACGAATTAATCCTGATTCCTCCCCTCCCCTTTCTCCCCCATTTCCCTGGCACCAACCTAACTTTCCTTCTTTCTGTTCTGCTTCTGTTTATCCTCATCCGTTTCTCCAACTACAGTCTCTCTTTTTCTATTCCTCTCCTCGACTTCAATCATGCCTTGCTGAACTGCGCGACAAGTCTGGCATCACGTAGTTCGAGGTCTATTTTGAGCCCGAGTCGCGATTCGAGCCCCAACTCTCGTGAGATTGCACAGCCCAGCCGCCTCGTTTCAGCGCTGCGCAGGTCCGAACAGCGCCCACCAAACCCGACGAGGACAAAACATCAGCGGCCCGCTACAACTTCGGACTGCCCCATACCAACCTGACTTCAGACTGTTTCCTGCGGCGAAGAGTGCGCGAAATAGAAACCCGGGCCCTCAATATCCCGACTCCTATTGCTGAAAGTGCTCAACGGTTGCGATCAGCGAGATCACCAGCCCTTGGAAATTGACGTTTGAAAACACTGCTCTTGGGCATGGAGTAAGCAGGATCTGCGACCGTACATCTATCGGGTCGGGCCTCGAAACAATCACCCACTCTTTCCTTCCATTCACCGTTCACGAATCACTCTTTTGCCCGTACCTCTTGGGTCTGCCAGCGGCATCCTCAACATGCCTCATATCACGACAGCGATGGAGCGCAGTGTGCGGAGGGGCGTTGGAGACATAATAGTGGCGAGCCTGCGGTCGCGCGACATCATTTCAGAGGCGTCTACTGTCAAGAACTCATTCTCGAGTTGGAGTAATTGCATGGCGGCGTCCTATTGCAAGTCAGTGTCCCGAATCCCCAATCCGCGCCCCTGCTAACTGTGCTTTAGATGGCCCGTCATTATCATAATCGTCATCGGATCCTTAATTATTCTGTCCATCGTTACGTGCATAGCTCGATGCTGCTGCTGTGGATATTCGTGTTGTTGCAGCTGCTTCTCTTTCCTGAAGTGTTGCGATTGCTGTGGAGATTCGTGTGCTGGGAAGAAGGACAAACCGATGAAACATCTCGACGATCCATACTCCCCTCCAGCTCGACAAGGATACCAAGCTCCTGCTCCGATGATGACCGGAGCTGCTTTTGGGGCTGGTGCTGTAGCTGCGCATGGAAAGCCAGAACCTCCCCAGTACGCACAATTCGAAGTGGGAAAGAGTGGGCTTGCTGTCGACCCCAAGGCTGGTGCATTGAGTGAAGACGCTTTGCCTCCTATGCCAAGTTGGGAGACTGCAACAAAGAAGCATGTCCTGACGGAGGAAGAGAAGAATGCTGTTGAATTGGGAGAGTTGGATCCAGTTACTGGACAGAAGGTTCCTCTCATGAGTGGCGCAGCGCCTGCTGGGACCAGCATGCCTCCAAGTCCGGTTCCTGGGCACAGTCCATATGGTGCTCCAGGTCAAGTCATAGGCGGTGCGTACTCGGACATTCCTGGAGAGCACCACGATCAGAACCAAGCCGCCTTTGATGCCAATGGCAGAGCGTATGGCGGAGCTCCTTCAGCTGTCGACCCGTATGCGCAAAACGGTAGAGGCTATGGTGGAGTCGCCCCTCCAGTTGATCCATATGCTCAGAACCAACGACCTTATGATGGCAATGGGAGAGGAGGATATGGTGTACCTGCTCCGGGTCCTGGACGAGGAGGTCCAGGAAGAGCTGGGCCCGGCCGAGGCTATGGCTCTCCTCAAAACCCCGACTTTCCAGGACAAGGTCGTGGATACGGTCCTCCTCAACAAGATCCCTATGGTGCTGATGCCGGCTTTGCTGGTGGTGCTCCTGGCGGATATGGTCGACCTCAGCCAAATCGCGAGTATTCGAACAACTCAAATAATTCACAAAGACCCTTTCCCCCGCAGCCTCAAAGACAATACTCTAATGATTCCGCACGTCCTTTGAATCCTGGCCGCGGCTATTCCGATAGACCTTATCCTGGCGACAATTACCAACAGGGACAACAAGGACGCCTGGCATCCCCACCCCTGAACAACAACTCTGGGTTTGACTTTGGAACCAACAACCAACAGCCTTACTCATCACGACCCTCGCCACCACCTCAGCAAATGTCATACGAATCATCGAATCCTGGCGGCAGACAAGATCCGCCATTGCAAGGAAATGGGAATGGATACTCAAGGAGGAGTCCTAATCAGCCAAGCCCGCAAGAGCAAAGTTATCCTGGGTACCGGCCGTATCAAGCTCCTAGCCAGGGAGGCAGGGGACCGATGCCAAGTGCGCCAGGCTCGCGAGGGGCACGGGAACCTCAACGGTGGGATCCCGTACGCCAATAATGTGGCACGGGTTGGAAGATTACGAAGTAATGATGTTTATTGAATTGAGATACCATGCTCGTTCTTTATCATTCAAGATGAGATTCATTTCTTCACTGTGTGAATAGAAGCTTGGACTGTGGTGCTTCCTGGTTGAATGTTAATCTGTTCTATATCTCATGTCTCAATAGGGTGGCGTCTATTTGTTCCTTTCTCCTCAACGCAGTTCTGTATATGTGCGTCTACTGCGTAGTGGCATTTTCTGGCGTTGAGACGTTGAGCCATCTTCCTTCCAGTTCGCGGCGCTTTTGGGGATTGTCGGTCGATAGACCATGTTCAAGAATCAAATCACACAAACATCAAACAAGCTATGGTTTCTACAAAGTGATTTATTGAACATCTTCGCATTGCTATTTGTTATCGGATTGGGTATCTCCTAACTGGTTTCTCGAGCAGTCTTTGGCCCAGACGATTCAGCAATCCTGCAAACCATTACCTATACCATATCCACCATCGTCATTCACTCGGAGCCTCATTACTTCGGTTCGTCTCTCCGTGACACGCTGCTCTTTGGCATACCTCTCCCAGAAGGACGACTCGACTGTGCTCTTCCTTCCGCCTGCGCTTTCGCCTCCTCCCCATCAGGATTATCATAAAACGCACTTGCATTGACGTTCTTCGGTGGTCCTCGCTTGAGCAAATCGGCCGGTGACATTGCAGCAGAAGGCTGCTTTGAAGGTAGCTGAGATTGTTTGGATGAGAGCTCTGATCTATACGACCTGTCTCTGGACAATGCACTAGGAGCCGAGACCTCGGTCTTATATGAAGGAAGCTCACGCCGACCTACTTCTTCGCGGCGAGATGAGGATGATTCACGGCGCTGAGGTGGGGGCTGGGATGACGAAGCTGGAGTCTTGGAGACAGAGTGCATTTGTGAATGGCTAGGGGCGTCTGGTATAGAAGATGCATTTTCCATCCTGGATTGAGCGGATGGGGAATCTCGTCTTGATGTTTCGGGTCTCGTGGTCGATGATACCTCTGCTCTTCTTGAATGAGCAAGCTCTGATGGATGTTTCGACGCAAGAGAAGATCGAGCAACGGATGACACTGCACGGTATGTGGTGCCTCCAGGTGGACTGAGTGACTTCGAATCCTTGCTGGCCGGCATAACGGTTGGGGTATTTAGAAGCACGTCCAAATCCGGACCTTCTTCGCCAGCTGGCGGTGCCTTGGTTCGCGCATAAGGGTAAGGTGTCACAGAACTGACCTTCGAATCACCTATCTTCGAAACAGGTTGGCGGATTGCGGTAGGCGGCCTCGCAGCTGCAGAACTGGTCGGTGGGCGTTGTGACGGTCGCTGGGACACGCTGGAAAGTTGAGACTGGGACTGTCGGCGTGGGTCCCCTTCGCGTTGGGACACGATCTGAGGTCGAGCGCTAGGTGCATATTGGGAGGGAGCTTGGGTCGAGTACTTTGATCCAGCCTCACTTGCGTCCACTGGTCTGTTCGAAGGCGGAACACGGCTTGCTCGAGGGTTGTACACGTTAGAAGGAAGGCGGCTCTGACTTACTCTTGATGGCGATACGGGCCGGAGAGATGAATTGGGAATCTTGGAGACACTTTCAAACTTGCTGTAGTCTTCTCTCGGCAAATCCTCGAAATCCATGGGCATTCTTGATGGTGTCTTCGGGGGAGGGTTGGTTCCTCCGGGTCTTTGATCGTACCCTTTTCGTGTGCATTCAGGGCAGAGCCCATATTGTGGACTCACAAGAACGACGTCGTCGTGGCCGGGATGGCGTTCGACGTCTGTAATCATGTGATCATACTCGTGGTCGCAGACTTTGGATTGATTGCAGTGCTATTATTGTTAGCTGAAGCGGAGTGTATTTTGAGATGTCTCCTACCTTATACCAAAGAAGCTCTCTTGGATTACATTTCGGACATTTGCCGTTCTGATGATGATCTTGTGTGCGAAGCTTCGGGCATGTTTTGTTGATATCATCCCACTCCGGACACTTCTCAACCTCGCAAAAGGCAGCGACTATGGCGCTATTATTGGTGTTATGGCTGCAACCGTCAAAGTAGTCGATGGTCTTGAGACACATTTCGGCTTCGGTGAAACCGAGAATAGAGGTGTTATGCAAGGTTGAAAGTCTGAGTTGAAAGAGGGGTGTTGTAAGTAATGATTTGGAGATTGCAGGCCAACATTTAACAATGGTTTCAGAGAAATCGCTGAATCACCCCCTTACATTGAATCACGTGTCAGCTATTCGTTTTCAGAATTGATTCATTACCTCTTTCACGTACTCTCCACGGTCACGAGTCATGACCACAGGACTTACACCCTGGAATATCTATAAATCAATTCTAGACGTACATATCTATTGAGGCTATGCTCATATCTATTCTTCTAAACAAGGTACTCCTGGGTATCTACGAAATCTCCAAAGGCATCCTTTTGGCTGGCCCTCACACTCCTGAACTTCAAACCCCTCGGCAATTGTTTGGCCAAGCATCTCAAATTGTGCATCTCCTGCGAGTTTAGATCCCAGGTTACAGAGCTTTGAAATTGTCTCCAAAGAACTCTGGTTCTCCTTCGTCAGACATTTTGCTGCTGACTGTAATGCACTTATCTCTTCTCTCAACCCTGCAGAAACCTGTCGCTCAGCCTCTAAAGCTTGCGTGATCCCTTCGTAAGCTTTCCTATTCTTGTTGCGGAACTTTTGCTGGCTTATGCGGTTTTGATTGCGGCGGTGCTGAGGGAAGTAAATATTACTGGGAATGTGTAGCGGGAGCTCAGAACCGTACTTGTTTTCTTCCTACTTCAGACCCTCTGGCTTCGCGCTCAAAACTGATCTCAGGGTATTTGAGATATCCTGGCGATGCATCGCTGGACAAGTAGCCACCTGAGTGACTTATAGGTACGTTTCTCAAATCGTCTTTATTCCGATCCTCGTAGAGACCCTTTGGACGATAATCCTGTCATCGAATAGTTAGTTCGAGAATAAGGGCTCTATACAACGAGCTGGACTACAAATCCGACTCCTCGGCATGGACTTACAACTAACTCCAACCCCATATGCATCCTATCAAGAAAGTTTAGGGCAGGACTAGCCAAAATCGTAGACGTTGTCATGGTTGGCGGCAATGCAGCGGAGGGTTGAAATCGCAGCAGTACCAAAAGGTATCATGGAAAAGACACCGGTTTATAGGGAGTAGCCTGAACCTCGCGGGAAGTTTCTCTTTACTTCTCCGTTTTCGACCACATATAAGGGATTTATAACACAGACGCACTCGTAGTGACGACGACTCCGAACTCGGGTTGACTTCATCCTACTCGAAGCCGGGATTGATTGTAGTAGGGATCTGCAATATTACACCTCCAAATATTTTATTGTAGCATGTACGTGCATCGAGACTCAGCATGCCTGGACCCTTTTGCAAGCGCTCCTTATGTAATGGGCTTATGATGCATACTAGCATGGCAAGTTTTGGGCTCTGGAAGTGTTCGCCGACTAATACGGCAAGCCGAGTTTGGGGCCTTCGGCTCGGCATCCGAGTCACTGTAGGTGATTTGCTCACGAGCCGGGCTCTACAGCGGAAGCCTGAAGACCAGGGGCTAGGACTGTACAGTGCAGTAGCCGCACATTCGCCCCCTGAAACATGCGTACATGCGGCACCGGCATGAGGATGTATAGATGGGGCAAGATCGGCAGTTGCTCTTCTTGCTTGGATCATCATGCCACCTTTGGACGGATATGGATGTCAACTCTTGCCCCGCTCTTTGTCTTTGGTGCTGAAGCCGTTCCTTACTTCAAAGCACAATAACAAAGTTGACCACCATCCGACCCTAAATCGTGGAGCTATCCGAAGACCAGTCGATGCCGAATCCAGTAACTAGAGCAGGGGAGCGTGGACGAAGGAGAACTATCAACGCGTAGGCAGCCCTGTCTGCGTCCCATGCTTCTCGAACTGATGCGGTGGAGTTGCCGGAGATGCAAGCAACGAAAAGTGAAATGCTCGGGAACTGCACCATGTGTCAATTGCTCAAGTCGGAGTCAATCTTGCACATTCGATGAAGCCGATAGGAGGGTTATAATATCGGAAAGGTTCTATAGCACTAAGTGGTGACCGTGTACGTCTCGAGCTGACAACATCCCACAAGACATCTACGGGAACTGCGAGAAGGTGCAACGCGATCGCGCAGCTAGTCTCGCCGCCTAACCAATGCTGGAGGCTCGCCTTTGATCACCACTAGAAACGTCGGAGACCCGCTCAATCAGCCTCTTCCTCGGAATGCCGTCCCAGATCTCCCCATACTCAATCGACGCTCTGAAATTGATCACCTGAGATATATCCCTCCTACTGAATCTAACGATCGCCCGCGCCAGGTCATTAGTAGCTTAACAGAGCCGAAAGACTTAGCATGTCTGTCTTCCTATAGATGATCTGATTTCAAGAACTGTCGCTGATACGGAGCAGCACCTCGCCTGCGTGTTTCTACTTGGGCACAGAGTTATGAAGTACACCAAGCCCTGGACCCAACTTTGCACGAAAGACCCAACTCTCCAAAGAACGGCCAAGAAGCCTCCTATAAAATTTCACTTCAGTGTGATATCCGGTTAGAATCTCCTGTTATTAGTCTACCACCCAAAGATAATATTATTCACCTTGCCCACGTCGCAGACTTCCACATGAACGCCAATAGTTTGTTTTTCGACTTCCCCGACTTCTTGCAACGACCGAACAAATGTTCAACACTAGATCTACAGAGTGCTTCAGGAATATGGCGTGTAAGCTATTACTCGTTGTTGCACTAGGGAGACTTTTCCTAGAAAGAGGAGCAAGTAGTTCTGGCCCACCGGGTATCCGAGAATTTCTGCAGGGTGCAGACCTTCCGTCAACCCTTGTATTACGTCAAGATCCGGTAATAGCACTAGAGACTCTCTGCATGTTAGCTATCTATGCCCAGGCAGCGGATATGCATGAAGTGGCTTGTCTCCATGTAAGCATTCTCTATTTATGACATTTCTTCTTAGTATGTTGATATTTTGTAGACTGGAGACGCATCTAGGTTAGCTCGCACCTGCGGGATAGACCAAGGAAAGCACTTTGATGACAACTTCCGGCTTACAAGAAAGAATGATGTCCAAAAGCTATATTAGATCATTCATGTCCTTGACCAGCGACACTCAGCGAGAGCGGGGTTTGGGAACGTCAAAAATCGTCCAGATCGCTCCCTCCTCTTCGTATATAAATAACTCGAGACCCTATGGTCGCGCGGGAATAAAAAAGGTATAAACGCGTAGCCCTGCTCCCGGGCTTCTCGGATATCCACTCTTTATATTTATACGACGCTTAGGCGTGGAGTTAGAGGCGGTCCCGTCACGGGCGGGGATTCGGCGTGCCTCGCGTCAATGGGACCAGGGCCCGGTCCTAGTACAAACGGCATTTTATTAATAGATAGTAGGGATTAATTGTCTTATATTATCTAAAATGAATAGAGCTTAGCTTTATACCTAGGCACTCCAGTGCTTATGTAAACACGCCTAAGGGAACTGGTGGAATAAGTCCCGTGCTCTATACCTAGGTAGGGCTTGCGGCTCTGCAGTAGACTACTAAACAGGCTAGCGAGCGCTAGCGCGGTTCTGCCAGCACATGCGCTCGACATTCCTCCAGGTTATAAGCCTCTTTCCTCCCATCTCTATTGCGTGCCTTAAACCATTCTATACACAAGACCACCACTTCTGGCGTTCGAGTGCCAGTCTGCCTCGTCTTCGTTAAGGTCCTTGTTTCCAAGCGGGCTTTCAACTGCACAGCCTCGCATGCGTTGTACGTCAAGGTTTTTCCTTATTGTTGCTCGTTTTTTTACTTGAGATCTGCTTTGGTGGTTGTCCTCATCTAGGTCGTATGGCACTAGTACAAGTTCAGAATGTCGTCGAATTCATCTCGATTTTCCTTTTCAAGGCTGTTCCGACGGGCTTCCCGGCAGCAGAACGCGGCCCATTCGCCATCGCAGCCTGCGCTACTCGAGGCTGTCCCTTTCCGTACGGCGTACACAATTCCTCATAAACTTTGCGAAGTATGCAGACAATTTTCGAAGTCCTACGAAGCCTTTCGAGCAAGCCGTGGTCTTGCTCCGACCGAGTTCAAAGTTGGCGATTATGCCCAATTCAGACATCATAGGAGTGTCGATGTGCTTGTGAAGTCGGCTTCACGAGGTTGCCATCTATGCTCACTGATTACATCAAAGGTCGTGCAACAAATTGAAGCCACCAAATCTGGGAAGACGGTTAAAAAACGGTCTATCTACAAATGGCCTCCTCAAATTCACTCCATATTCCCTGTTTCGGGACCTGTGAATGAGCCTCCAATAGCATTTCCAGATTATATAACCTTGAGTGTTGCTACGTGGGACTTGATTCAGTATGGATCAATGCATCAGCTTAGCATCCACCTTCCCCTAGAGATCCCAAACTTGGTGACCCCTTTCCTGGAAGTCCACGCTTTTCCGGCAGAAGGCGGGCGAAACAACAGCTGCACGGATGCTCCGGAGCCCGCTGGTCAAGATTTGATGGCGCAATTCGTGTGTTCAACAGCGTCGGAAGCCTCTTTTCGACTTTCTCGGGTATGGCTCGCGGATTGTTTATCAAACCACCCAAGATGCACAAAAGGACTCCACTGTGCCCCCCAAAACTATCTGCCGACTCGATTACTGGATACTAACCCTGATGAACGAGATCCAAGGAGGTTGAGGCTATGTTTGGGCTCCAATTTGGAATCTACAGAGCCTTACTTAACATTGAGTCACTGCTGGGGTACAACACCAACCAAGAAGCTGACGAGCGATAACATTGACGGGCTCAAGAGTGGATTTAATTTTGAGGAATTGCCCCTTACATTCCAACACGCGGTGTTAATTGCGCGCGAGCTCGGTATTCGTTATATCTGGATTGACTCTCTTTGTATAATTCAAGATTCTGTCTGGGACTGGGAAGTCGAATCGGTCACAATGGGGCGGGTTTATTCTCATTCCTTGTGCACAATCTCCGCTCTCCACTCCTCCAACAGCGAGTCCGGATGCTTTACAACACGCGATCCACAAACTGCAAGACCGTGCAGAATACTCGGAGATGAGACTGCTGGACTATATGTCCATACCTTCTCATCTAAAATGGCTGAATGGCGTTCCAGTGGCGACGAGGCATCTACTGGTAATCTTCATAAAAGAGCATGGGTAGTGCAAGAGCGGTTGCTAAGTCCGCGAACTTTGCACTATGGCTCCCAAGAAATATCTTGGGAGTGCCTGACTTGTGATAAGTCAGAAGCATGGCCTCAGGGAATTCAGTGGGACTGGAAGGATAACCGGGTTTACCGTCGTCCCAAGGAAATGTTCTCCTCCGTTCTTGAGTTCAAGGACAAGTCTAAATTGGTCTCTTATCATGGCATACCAGTTGGTCCGGAAAATCTGGAAGTCTCGGAGCTCCAAAAGCAAGATTCTACAAGAGAAAAGTTTACAGCGCCAACATATATTTTCCAGCTGACGTACGGAACGATCATCAAGATGTATACCTCCTGCAGCTTGACCTTTCCCAAAGACAGACTCACCGCAATATCAGGTATCATTCAGCTCATTGAGGAATCTTCGGGGTTAACTCCTGTTGTTGGTCTGTGGAAGGAGCTACTCCTTCCGAATATTCTGTGGTACTCGCAGACCTCGTCACCTCGCCCAGAGTTCACTCCAGCGGACGAATTGCCACCTTCATGGTCATGGGCTTCTGTTTCCGGACCCGTCGAATTTGTATATCCCAATCTTCACGTTGGAGGCGAGGAGTCAATCCTCTTTATACAGATGTGGGTGTCTTATAATCTTAAATGGAAAGCAATTCTCCAAGAAGTAAGAATTATTTATTCATTTCAAGCACCTAATAATCATGTTTCAGGTATCGCCAACCTTTTTGCATCTCAAAGCGCCTCTTCGACTTATCCGCTGGGGCGAAAACTCCGGTACCGAAGCCTATCAGTACAACCACCAAGCGAGATCACGCAATGACATGTGGATCTCGGACTTCCCACTTGACGAGTCAACTTCCAATTTTCATGCGCTTCTAATAGCTCATGGAACCACTCAAAACAACGTCGAGGGTGGACGCATGGATGTCGGCCTGGTTCTTGAACCTATTGGCAGAGATAATAATGGGAAATGGAGAAGAGTCGGGCTATTTCAGCAACATTATTGGGATCGTGATGAGTATCCCATTTTTGCATCTCCGGAGAAGGAGCCATTGGAGCTAAGCCATGTATTAATTCTTTGATTTGCTTGCGTTGCTGCTTGTACTATTTTGCTATGAATGAGTGTCACGGCTGCTGCACAATTCCCGGTCCGGATTTTGAAGGATTATTTGCAAGATAAAGGTGGAAAAATGGTTGATGACTTTTCCAAGGATTATCTTCTCGCTATATTTTTCGTGAGTTTGTAATAATTGACTAAACGGTAGTTACAGCAGGCAAAGCCATCATGCACTGCAAGTCGGGAGTGAATATCAGAGCCTTTGGCCCGCAAACGAACCTCCGCAAGATTGCAGAATCCCTAAGGGTATTAATTCTTTACGTGCTTTATTAGACCCCTCCGGTCTCGCTAATTAATATTGTACTTGTCGCGGAGGTAGGACGTGGCTTGGGATCGCTCGACGGCGAGAGGATAGCCGCACTTAACGCAAATTAATAGTTATTCCTTTACGAGCCCACCCCCAGTAGTCTGTGCGTACAGGGCATAGAACACACTTCACCACCCACAATTGCACCAATTATTATTATTTAATTAGGTATTGACCACCCTCTACGCTCTGCTAATACATATACCCAATACTCGTACTTCAGGATTAATTAATTAATCCATTCCTGTAGTATTACGTCCCATTCCTCCGTCACTACCTACTCTATCTCGGCCTCCGTAACTAGCTAATACTTTCGCCGGTGTAGCGACTACTTAATCCTCCTCCAGCACTTCTCAATTAGGTTCATATTAGGGCTCGTAGAGGGGTAAGGCATCCGTATAATACCGTGCTTCATACACCATTTAGCATAGCAGTTACTAGTAGACTTGGGGGCCGTGAGCTAAGTTGCCGTCTTCTATAAAGAGAGGCTCGACTACAGGGCAAAGTAGGTGAGTAATTACGGCGAAGGCATTAATAATACCTTCAAGGTATAACGCAAGGATTTAGGAAAGATAATCGCGTTAGGTAAATGCTCCTTTCTTACTAGATCCGTAAAGGAATAATAAAGGGCTCTTATAACTATATCCAATTACTTCCCACACATTAACCAGTACCGTACTGCCGCGGTGAAACTAGTACTATATACACGTCTCACACTAACGCTTCCCCCTCTTCCTCGTCGCCTTCTCCTTTACGGACCTCCCTCTAATTAAGAAGGTAACCTCGTTTAACCAGAGTACCTTTAACTATTCTATATACTAAAATATATATGCCATTGCCCAGAAATATCGCGCGATAACTTGGGCCTTCGTAAGGTAGGGTTTTTAACATGCCGTGCAACGATAATAACCTCTTTACTTAAGCCTTCGTTCTAGAATTAAGACAGAGCATTTAAGCTCAAGCTCGGCACAGAGGACATAGTAGTTAATAATACAATACTGCTACGATTTAGAGACATATTTAATAATAGTATTAACTTACTAGTCTAAGAGAAGGAAGGCAGGGCCTATACGGTTTAGTCTTCGTCGTTTAGGGTAGTCATAACTCAAAATGCGACGAACTAAGCTCTTATTCAAGTAGTATCGCGCCTAGATCACCAAAACTGGGACGTGGCCGAACTAGTGCAATTGGCGTATCGCTTCCTTGTGTTTAGTAGCAATTTCAAAGCCTTTTTACTGGTCAAAATCAAGGGGCAGGGCGTAGTGGTCATTTTGATAATATTTAGGAAATTATAGTGGGTGCGGGGCTTAAAACAAGCCCGTATACACAGACTAGTGGGACCAGGCTCGTTAGGTCGACAAAGAGGTGGAGAAGTGTAAGAAAGATTTTTTTATAAATAATTTATGATTTATAATTCATTGGATAGACCTATAAGTTTCTAGCTATTCTGCACAGCTGCTCGTGATCTTCTCTTTGGAATCCCAATACCGGATCCAGCTTGCATAGTTTCCGTATAGACTATATCCAGTAGTAAAGCAAACTACATCGGAGCAAGAATTCTAGCCGATACATTACGGCCGACAGCTGTATGGACCTCTAACCCCAGCTGGGTAAATCATAAGAACATCTAGTGCTTGATCGGAGTGCGAAAGGCATTGTTTGATCAACTGGTCAGTCTAGGCACCCCAGGGAACTGGGATTATATCGTGGTACAAGTGAGTTAGAGCACATCCTTTGAACAAGAGGTTGATTACTCACGGTTGATCAGGTTGGGATGTTTTCATACACTGAATTAACAGAGCCTCAAGTTGCTAGTATACAAAACAATCACCACATCTACATGTTGAAATCGGGTAGAATATCAATTGCTGGATGTAAGGTTCCTTGCCTCATTCTCCCTCTTGGGAGTATATATTGACTCTACTCTTAGTAACCACGAAGGATGTTGCCTACGTCGCCCGTGCTATTGATTTCGCAGTGAGGCAAGACCTGATGTAGTGGGCAAGACGTTTGGTAGAAGTGGAGGTGTCTAAGACGGAGATTTGATTTCAAGAAAGAGGTCACCTGGAGGAAGTCTCTGGATTATTATTTACTTCATAGTTTCAAGAGATTCATATTCCCATTTTTTGAACGCAAGTCACTAAGAATCAAAGTGCATTCTCGTGTGCTTCAATTTCCGTATCAATGTCCGGCAGCGGAAGCTTTCCTCTTTCCCGCGCGCAACAGAGAGCTTCAAGAACTGGGTCTCGGCCAATAATGGATTGCCAACTCAATCCAAATTTGCCCCATAACTCATCCACATATTTCGCATACCGGTAGTTAACATGTGACGGCATTTGTAGACGTATTGGCCTGGAGTTTAAGTCGGCACCTTGCATTTCGCCATCAACTCGACGGAGGACGCTCTTACCGGCAAGAGCTCAGGTTGATTGCGATGTTTGTTACAAATGGACAACTAAACTTTGTATGGAAAATCCTACACTACTAATCTTGCTCTCTCTTTTCCCTGGAAGAAGAATGCAATGTTGTCTAGCTTCCCAGTCCCTACCTTTGTTACAGCATTCTTTGGCGCGGAAGGCATCATCTCTAGGGATTTGCCGACGCAGCCGACTTCGGGGCCAACAAATTGGATCAAATTGCCAACTCGGTTCACGTTGCCAATCACGTCTTCCTCCTTCGGGTTGGGGCAGATATCTCATCAAAGTTCGGATGCTACTCATTTCCTCTCTATACTTTACAAGCCACTGGTTCAATCAGGGTTCAAGTTCTAAGCAAGAACTCATGGCAATAGGCATGTTAAGTACTCGTTAGAGCATTAAACGCGTGATTTTTTGTAGCAAGATGGGGTATATTAGGTTTCAGTTGGACCTCTTATTAATCTTCACGCTGATTCATCATGAGCAGAATAAGTCTTTATATTCTGCATCAATTGCTGGCCGCACACTACATATCGCTTCATGGCGCGCTATTCCATCTAGAACTTGACGTAACCCTTCCCTTTGACAAATGTAGCGTGCCATGGCACTTCTTCTTCTCCGCTCGCGAGCTGAGCGAAGAACTCGGCATGCGCGTCGCCGTCAAGCTGCATGCCCTTCTGGCTGCCATCGGCATTCCGCTCATCGGCGTAGAAGAAGCTGTTAGAAATATTAGTTATTATACATCTCCTCTTAAGGTCAAAGTTGAACTCACCGGTAGCCAATCTTAGAGTACTGAGTGTCTGCCGCGCCAATAAGATAGGCAGAGGCCGACTTGCCAATGCCCAAGGTCACCGTGAGCAGAATCGGACCGATCCCAGTGTTCTGCTTGTTGCCCGTGTAGATAAACACCTTTTTGACGTCCTTCGTTAGGGTCTCCCAGCCCTTGACAGCTTCCTGGGCAGCCGCGTAGACAGACACGGTGTTGGTGTTGAGGTTGGCGGCAAGGCTTTCCACCGGGATGGAGAACAGGTCGTCACCCGCAGGCGGCGTAAAGCCTGCAGCGTTGTATATTATGATGCTCGGCGCGCTGTGGAACTCCGCCTTGACAGCATTAAAGACTGCCGGAATCGATAAAGGGTTAGAAAAGTCTGCCTTGACAGACAGATAACCCTCTGCGCTCTTGCCCTCAGTGGCCTTGCGAGAAGCGATAGCCACCAAATAGCCTGTGTTGGCAAATTGCTTGGCGACCGCGGCACCAACTCTGGGGCCAGAGCCGAGAATGAGGGCGACAGGCTTAGAAGACATGCTGCTGTAGTTGCTGTAGAAAGGAGGTAGTATGAACAAGGTGCTTGCTGTTGCTGTGAGTAAGTGAGGCGCAGCATATTCCTTGAGGCATTCATTGTTATTTATACGCAGACACAGGTATTCGAAAATGCTCTCCAGCCTGACAGACAGTAACGTTGGCGTTTAAATGCCCACCTTGAGCTGGTCGCGCGCGGGATGTGGAGTGCGAGCCATGAGACCCACAACCCGCGCGGGTCTGCAAGCATTCAGACCAATAGAGACATATACCCCAAGCTGCAGACGTACGCCGCAAAGTCTGTATCGATGGTCAGCTCGTCTCTACCTCTGCACTTCCAGACGTTCTCCATAAGCTCCAGTGCCTTCCGCGCGGCTCCAAAAAGTCGATGCGGGACCAGCGCATCGGCCATGGCCCGAAAGCGGCATTCTTCCTCAGGCTGGGCCAGACAGCCGGCCATGCAGAAGGGCCATACCATGGTCCGCAATAGTTCGGGTGCCGGCATCTGTTCCAGCAGCGCCAGTGTTCTTACCACATTTTCCCGGATCCCGACACTCCCAGGCTGCCACCCAGAGACCATAACTGAGAGGTAGAGTAGTGCGGCACACGCCCACACACGGGTGACAAATGCGGTGCAGCCGCCTGGCATAGGCATAGCCGGAAATTGGTCGTTGTAGAGGTTGAATAAGCCAAGACAGTTGGACCTGGGCATGTTTGCTGCGGCGTCGAGGCGCGCGAGGTTACTGAGCAGTGCTTGCTTGATTGCCGCCGTGCGAGCCACCAGCTCCATCATGTCGAGCTTTCCAGCCTTTTTCATTGACTTCTTCCACGCGTCGAGCGCAGATATCTCGCCGATCTGCAAAATGACCCAGTTCTCGCAGCCGATAAAGTCCTCGAGGTTCAGAGGAGGTTTCTCGTCGGGGTTGCCACCGTTTGTGAGGAGCCGAGCGTGGTACTCGAGCAATCGAGGCGGTTCATCCATGCATGTGCTGGCGATAATATCGTCCACGATCAGAAGCGCGGTGTAAAACCGGAAAGCTGCTTGATCGGAGTTCCAGGCTCCGCTCTGTTGAGACGTTATGGCCCAGAGTGGCGGTCCCATGTGACTCAGAACACCGTAGAAAGTAGGCAAGCCGCTGCGGTCGATGGCATTCTCAGTAGCCCGAAAGATCTGCTTGAACAACGTAATGGCCGCACCAAGGTGCTTTTGACAGTTCTCGAAGTTTCCAACCGAGATCTCGAATCGTTGTAGCTGGATAATGCTTCCCATAATCCGGGAGGTCTTGACGATCAGGTCCTGCGTATTGTTGGAAGCAACTTCCTGGAGGTTGCGCTGGAGTATCATGAAGGTGACACCCATCTGCTTCAAAAGCTTTTCCCAAGCAAGCGTCTTACATACGTTGTGCCCTGAAATGGCGCCATCCAGGGCGACCGAGACAAAGTATGTGCTAAGGCAAAGTGTGGTGTGCCACATGGCCTGGTTGCCTACAACGAGCTCCATGATCCAGCTGCGCCCACCCTCAAGCAGTAGAGGCTTGTAAAATGGGAATAGAAACGGGAAGAAGTGGTCAAAGTAGAACATTATGAAGCGGCGGTCGAGCTCTGAGTCCTCCGGTTTTCCATCAAATGAGTTGATTATAGACAACCTGTCCAGCCTATTCCAAGAATCGTGGTGGGCAATGCTCGATGTTGGCTCTGTGCTAGGTCGCATATGAGTAGAGGTCCTCCAACTTAGACTGGAGTCTAGAGTCGGCCCAGCGTCCTTGTCAGCCTCAGTGGCAATGGGTTCTAGGACATCCATTGGCAGGCTTCCACGACGGCGCGCGGCAGCAATCCTGACCTCGCGCTTGACCTCTTCAGCTTTCTCTTTCTGCCCAAATCCGCTGTCCATCCATGACGGCTTCTCGTCGCTGAAGTGGCAGGTAATCTGCAGCGTTGAGCAGTTCCTACACAAGGGTCGTGTCTCATCGCACCGCTTCTTCCTCAACCGGCACGTCCAGCAGCCATCGTAACTCTTCATTGCGATAGTTGAGCTACTAACAATACGGCCGTGGTTATCACAATTAAGTAGAGCGAGGGTCGAATACTAAAGGAGAGAAGGAAACAGGAAGGGGTGATGACTAGCTAAAGAGGACGTCGCTGCTGCTTAAGTAAGTGTAGAACCGATTGTCACGTGAAAAGGGAATCAAGGTTCTTTTCCGATTTACTCACCAAGTGCGGTATTGGCCAATACAACACCGACTTTGGCCAAAACTAGTGCTTTTTGGCCAATAAATCGCATTTGACCAATGAACCAGGTGGTTCGCCAAAGCTGAAGATATAATTGGGTTTAAAGGGGTGGAGCTGAAATAGTCCCATAAGGGTAGTTTCAGGCCTCATGCTGTCAGTTGGTATCACGTGTGTGGCTCCCCCTTATTCTCCTACTTGAGACTAGCTCCGATCGACAGCATATAAGGCATCTCTTTATTCGGTCTCTCTTAGTTCTTTAGATATTAGAATCAGTATTATTATTACCCTTAAATCTAACTTATCCTATGATTTACGTGACTTTGGGACGCAACCGGTACATGCCACCCCCTAATCAGCCCCTAAAGTAAATTATGCTATGGCGAGTCAATCTACTTACAGCAAAATCAGTGCTTTTTGGTGTGCTTCTACTAGAATTAGCTACGTATACTTAGAATACTTAATTCTCAAGATAATAAGAAGGATAGTGAGTGCGATGTGACAATGGAAAATTGCACCTTTAGTAAGTATCCTACTGTATTAGTCAAACTAAAATTGTTGGCCAATACATCGATTTATTGGCCAAAATCGCATTTGGCGAGCGGATCGAAACAGTTCTAAATACATGTAAATTCTATGAACTTATCCTACCTTTATAGTTATATATAGTCTAGGAAAAAGCATAGTATACTCTCAAGAGCCTAGACCTTGGCCCGCTCTTTCCAGAGCTGTGATTCTGGCCCAAGGATATCCCGAGACTCCGCTTCTTGAAGTTTTATTATCCTGTATCTAGAGATTCGGACCGTTGCACCCCTATTCTAGGACCTGAGCGCTCTACCGCGGAAAAGGAGGTGTGGATTCCTTAGGTTGTCAGCGGAGACCCGCTTCGAATTCGTGGACGAGGTTGTAATTAAGGAAGGCTATCATGATATGTCATTGGTGTGAATCGCAATCCTCCGGAGTCCAGCCGACTTCAGGAGTCCAGCTGATCTGTCTTTAGGGAGCGGGGATCATCAGGGGCCTGACAGTCACTGGCATTTATGGAAACGGTCCGATTTGTCACGTACCCCATGGGGTTACCCACCAAGATAGATTGCGGGGCTGAGATTAAGTTTGCGGTGGATGTCTCAAAAGGGAACATTTCCGATCAACCCTGGTAGATTGAGGTCCCGAGATTCCGCGTAGACTATTATGTGCAACTCCAAAACTAAGGATTCTATTGTTATCTGTTGAGGATTCCTATAAAGTATCGCTTCTTCCTTCATGGATAGCAATCAGATATTCAAGCAGACGACTCTCCTCGGCACTGCAGCTCTTTTCCACTTGCCAAGATGTTCCGTTCTCTTTTGCCTCTCTTCCTCTCTTCTGTTGCCACTGCTGGCCTGTTCGGTCCCATCTCAACCGACAATCCCGCTGGTGGTATCGCTGGTGGTACGGTGCAATGTGGAGCTCCTCCAGTGAGCTCGTTCTTCGACGGACTTGGCCCTCCGGTATACTACTAGCTTCCATTTGTCAATCAATAAAGCTGAAGACTAAAGTGGGTATAGTACGTAACTAATGGCTGGTGGGCACCCTATGCTGCTCCTCCGGGAGACGCAACTGCCGCTGGCCCCTTCCCATATGAATCGGCCCTGTACAATGACGGTGTCGTCTTCGGGGTCAGCACTGATCGGCAATGGGACGGGACTTCAATCAAGCAGCCGACGCAGACTGACTGGCGTGCATGTTTTACGGAGCATTTGGGTAGTGCATCCAATCACAAGGCAACCACCTTTGACACGCAGAGCGTCACGGTCCAGTATTTCCAGGGTAGCTCAACAATGACTTTCTATGCTATCCCTGGATCACCGTACGTGACGTTTGAGTATAATGAGGCTACACCATTATTTACGTCCATGAATGGGAACATTCAAACGTTCAATGGCCAGACGATCGGGACTGGCAAGAACAGTATATCTTATGTCACCTTCCTGGCGTTATAGAGGTTGACGAAGACATACAGTCACTGCAACGGGCACGGAATTCAGTGTTACCGATACTGCAGGGTCAACTTACCTCATCTACGGTCTCTCATCCATCACGCTGACGGCCGACTCCGAGTCTTCAATCATCGTCGCCTCTAGCCAGTATACTGGTGTCCTCCGCCTTGTTATGCTCAACCAGACCTCCGACAAAGCACTTCTCGACCAGTACTACCAGGTCTACCCAACTTCAGTTGGTCTCGATTATTCATTTACAGATACAACAGGCACGCTCATCTTTACCTGGGATACTGTCGGTGATGGAAGCGACCTGCTCCTGCTGACCTGGCCACACCACCGAATCTCATTGCAGAACCCAAATTATCCTGCGACAACATCACTTTCATATCTGACGACTAAGGTTTTTCTCTCTCCATTCTGTTTTAAACACGTGCTAACACTGGTGCGAATAGGGATGGATGTACCCCGTGCTTGGCAATGAGTGGCAATTGCTCTACACCCTCTCCTCAATCATCTGGGACCCACCACGATCGCTTGACTCTACATGCCAGCCAGCCGTCATCCAGGGTCTTGAGTACGAAGTGGGGCAGCTTGATCCTGCTGATGCACCTATCCCTGGTGACTTCTACTACTGGGGCGGCGCTCTGAACGCCGTCGCCCGGCTGGCAGTGATTGCGTATGATCTCTCTCCTTTGCTTGATATAAGATGATACTGGTGCTAACGTATGCACTCACCTTACAGAGACAGCCTTGGGCGCAATGATCTTATCACACCAGTTATTCAGTACCTTGAAACATCGTTTGACTACTGGTTCAACTCCTCTGCAACTACCCTAGCCGCGTACGAGACTACATGGGGCGGCGTCGTTGACAAGGCTGGCGCAACGAATGTGAACATCGACTTTGGGAATGGGTACTATAATGACCATCACTTCCATTACGGCTACTTCCTTGCTGTTGCTGCAACCATCGCCAAGTATGATGGGGCCTGGTTAAATGAGCATAAAGACTATATTAACTGGTTTGCACGGTATGTCTTTCTTCCTTAGAACGGTGGCAGACTCATCACGTACTAATTGAATTGATATGTTTAGAGATATTATCAACCCATCACCAGAAGACCCCTACTTCCCAATTACCCGCTGTCGTGACTGGTTTGCAGGCCACTCCTGGGCATCTGGGATTGCAAATGGTGCAGGGAGCCGAGACCAAGAGTCAACCGGTGAGGCCGTGAATGGGTACTATGGGGCGCTTCTCTGGGCCTCTGTTGCTCTTTCACAAGACTACGTAAACTATGCGAACCTCCTGATGATGACGGAGATTCAGGGCGCGCAGACATACTGGCACCTCTACCCGAGTTACAGCTCGTCAGACCCTACCAATCCGTACCCCGAGGCAGACGTACGGGCCTTGATCACAATGGGGAATGTGGAAGATTGGCAATCTGGAGCCTGGCTATTCTGGGGAGCGGAGAAGAGTGAGATTGCAGCAATCCAACAGTTACCAGTCCAACCTATAAGCGAGGTGAGCCTTTTATGAGTATCTTTGCAGAATGGACAGACCAGGCTGATATGATAATATTCACAGCTACTCTATGACACTGAGTGGGTTGAGAATGTGTGGCAATATACCATGGACGAGCTCCTCAGTTCGGCCATCAGTGACGATTGGTGGGTTTTCCCCATCTTCGGATCTGCATTTCTTGATTAACCTTGCCAGGAAATGCGTGATCGTTGATGCATACTCCAACGCGAATCCCCAGGTTGCTGCACTATGGAGTTCAAACATGACTACCTGGGGTGCGCCTCCCTTTCCCAAATTAGAATCCGGGCTGAATTAATGGAATGAATAGGCAGTGGCCAAACGTATACAAATGAGCTTTACTTCATTGGAACACGGGAGAACCCGAGTTCAACTGGAATATGTCAAAATCTCCCACAAAACCCAACCGGGACTTTTTATCTTCAGGACTATTCTTCAGGCAAATATGTTACCGCCTCAAGTACTAACACAAACGTCACTGCCACGCTCCCCTCAGCTACTGGGGCAGCAATCTTCAACGGCGCCTTTGTCCCAAACGCCGGCACGCTCCAGCTCACAAGCACCGGTGAGTATGTGACAGCTGATGATTCTGGGGACTACGCACTCGCAGCAATTCGCGAGACAGCATCAACCTGGGAGCAATTCGTTGTCCGCCAGAAGAACGGAGCCCCGGGGGGCGTGTATTCAATCTTGGCTGTCAGTAACTCGTTGTATGTCACTGTGAACAATGACGGCTGGCTCATCAACAATGGCGAAGTCGAGGCAGATAGTGCGGGTTTCTATTTCATTGGGACGTAACTGTCAAGTGCCACTCTATATGTGACGGTTCTAGACATGATCCAAGATCACGTGGTTGTATGTAATCAGTGCTTTCTCAGCACTTCGTCAGCTTCGTTCGGCTCTAAGACATTAGGCCGATCGAACCCTGGAAGAGAAGTTCGCATCCTCTTTACTTTTTCCAATCACATTTTCGGGCTTGCCCGCTTGAAGAATATAACTGCATGTTTCAGCAGCTGGATGGATTATAATCTATCCTACAACTCACGCCAATGCAGCGATGGCTGAAAGCGCAACAACTCCAGCTTCGCAAATTTATTCTCCAATTTACCAGCGATTAAGAAACACTCATCTATCCAGTCAGAGATGGTTCCGTCTTCTCAGAGTCCTTCCAGGACGAAAGTCGGACATACTCAGATGCCAACTTGAAATTAACGACCTTGGTGATGCTCCTCCATTCGAGGCTCTATCCTACGTCTGGGGCAACCCGGAGCCTGCAAAAGTCATCATCTGCAATTCGCAGCCTAAGAAAGTAACGCCAAATCTAGGAACGGCATTGGACAGGCTCAGGCATGAACATACAGAGCGCCTCGTATGGATCGATGCGATCTGTGTCAACCAAGACGATCTTACAGAGCGATCCGATCAGGTAAAATTGATGAAGGACATTTACTCTCAAGCTTGGAGAGTTGTCGTGTGGTTGGGCGAAGATGAGGAGGAAAATGCCGAGACTGCGATTACGATCATCGAGAAAGCTGCCGAGTATTGCTACTCTGATAGTGGTGCATTACTTAAAGATGGGGATAGTCGGGACAATATTCTGCGTACTGTCACCGTTGACCCCGAAACTCCCTGGTCCGAGAAGAAGCAACAACGCAACCTGCCGGATTCGAGATATGAAGCCAATAGAAAGAGCAGCGGAGACTGGGCAGCAATATCGAAATTCTATTCAAACACTTGGTTCACTCGGATCTGGATCGTTCAGGAAGTTGCTTTCGCACCAGCTGTCATGTACATCGGTGCTCACGAAGTTGGCTGGACCTCTGTCGCCGCAGCTGCTAAATGGCTTCTTGCTAAAGGCTACACACACGTTGTGCAAGACTCTTCAAGATACAGACAGGCATGGTCCATCTATTACTTGCATCTGTTACACCAAACTTTGTCGATTCCACGCCTATTGGGCTTTGTCAAGTCTAATTCGACGGACCCTCGAGATAAGGTTTTTGCCCTGTTGGGGTTCCTAGACGAAGAGTCTCGTTCTAGTCCTTACTTGCAGCCCGATTACACAAAAAGTGTTACGGAGGTGTATACGGATGTTGTAAGATACATAATTCAGAGAAATTCTCCTAGAGTTGGTAGTCTCAGAAACGTCTGGGAAGTCTTTGGGGACATTCCAAGTGATCCTGATGAAAGATTTCCGTCATGGGTGTACAGGTGGGACCTTGCTGTATCTGAGAGCAGCCTCTTCTACAACGCCCAGAAGGATGTATGGTCTGCAGGTGGAACCACAACTCAAGAAGTGGCGGAGATTACAGATACAACAATTCTCTCTTTGAAGGGTATTAAGATAGGAATTGTTAAAGAAGTCAACAACGTATTGCACGAGCGCCAGCACAAGTTGGAAAGAGTACAAGTCTTGTGGAATGCTGTGTCGCCAGAATTGGCAATCGACCAGGATATAAACTCCTTACAGCAAGCTTTCACGGAAACAATCACCGCTGAAGAAGTTAAAACAATTCCCGGAGATAAGACTTTCGGTGCTGAAGACTTGGCCAATTATCTGTCCATTCCCGACTGGGGAAATATCTATGCAATCTTGCATGAAAGAAACGAGTCGATATCGAAAGCCATGGATCTTCTGATGTGTATCAATCCCAAGGCATTTCTAGTCACAGAAGATAATCACATGGCACTCGGAACTCCGATTGCTCGACCAGGAGATGTCTTGTGTATCTTTTTTGGTCACCACATGCCTTACCTCCTACGGCCCACACAACAACGATACAGATTTCTCGGTCCTTGTTATGTTCACGGATATATGCGTGGGGAGGCGGTAGACAGATTGAATCGTGGAGACTTGAAAGAGTATTTGTTTGAGCTTCAATAACAACTTTTATATCTAATTGATTTTGTTTTTCATAATCCCAAGTCAATCTAATTCACGACCGCTGCCCTGTATACGTCACCCAATCCCGACACATCTGATCCATAATCGATGGAATATAAGCTCCTTGATATCACCCAGCTTCTTCAAGACCGTGACATACAACCCCGCAGCAATATCCCATACAATATAACAATGCACACGGCCAAGCCCCAAGATTGTCGGCATCAACCTGGAGCACAAGATCCCCAACACAATTTATACATCTCTGCGCCACGTGTTTACATTATTGACGAGAGCTTCTCCATCCCAGGAACCAGAGCCGGCGAACAAAACCCGAAGTTGTGCCCGTGTAGACACATTGGGTGGGCGGAGCCTTAGAGGTTTTGGATCACGATGCGGATAGAGGATTTGCTGCCGAAATCGTAGAAGTTCTAGTACAGGTCAGAGGGGCAGGATTCATTACCGCTGCTTTACAGGAGGAGGACAGGAAAGTTATAGTCGGCTTGTTAGGAACCATATTAAAATGATTGAGAGCAGTTTAATTAATAGATCCCTCTTTCTTTCAAAGGTATCCTTTATTCGCAGATGTACGCTTAATATGTCTTTCCAGAGCTGTTATAATGTGCGGATCAGGGGTAAATTGGAAACACTAAAAAGTTTACCTCTTTTTCTTGGTTCTCAAAACCCAAATGACCTAGATTGCTTAAAAAATACGTTCTCGGTCGGCTTTCACAGCTCTGTGCTTCTCTTCATCCTTCAAATAAGCATCGACATAACAAGGCAATACCGCATGCTTATATACGAAACATACGATGACCCCTTATACCAGGAAGTTGATGAACGAATGCATTATAGATATATGTTCAATGGACTTCACTCTAAAACTTGAAATTATTGTAATTCTCGTGTCTCTTCAATTGCTCTATACGCCTTTCTACTTTAAATATGCCTCAACTACGCCATAATGTGTTCCAGACATGCTGTAAGTCTTCTCCAAACGCAGACCAGCAGCATCCACTATCTGCCGCCACTGCTCCTCCGTTCGCTCCCGCCCACCAAAAGTCATCATTATTAGATCCAGCCAGGAGGCATCCACATTAACTCGCTGTTCGGGAAGAACACACTCAGCGATCAAAAGACGTGACTCCGCTGTCATTGAACAGGCTATGTTCTTTAGAATTTCGATGCACGTCTCGTCATTCCAATCGTGAAGACATCGACGAATATAATATGTCAATGCCCCTGGAGCCAAGAGCCGTTAGCGATACTAACGTTATCAAAAAGCATAAATGAGACCTGCCTTTAACAGGATTAGGGGTGAAGAAATCGTGACCCATCTTCTCAATTTCCCCAAGGTCCTCCTTAATATCTTCGATAACTATAGGCCGGTCCTGCAGAATCACTCTCCCCTTCAGGTCTCCAATAAGCTCTTTGATCTGCTTCGTTGCGTGACCCAAACCACCTCCAACATCAACCACTAGTACGGTATCATCTTTCGGCTCCAGCTTACTGAGTTCCTCTCTGAAGGGGAAGATGCCGACAACGAACAGTATTGCTATGCCCTGCGAACTCAGTGCCATGTTGAAATTAGAGAAATACTCCGGATTTGCTTTTGCATGATCAAACATGGTCATTCCACTGAGATGATGCGCGAATGTGTATGGATTATTTGTCGCAGAGTTGGGACTCTTCCATCCTTCCGCCTTGAAAAACTCCGAAAGTTGGGTGAAGACAGTGGGATATTCGGCTCCTGCACCAAGCCTGAGAATATGTCAGCTTAGGGCGAACTTCTTCTAACCCTTAAAGAGCTTTTAAGTTGAAGTAAAAGTGTCGCTTTAAACGTGGCAGGGAATGTTGGACATGAAAATTTGGAAGGAATAGCCCAATTCTGCAAATCAGAACTTGCATCGCGGAGTTAACATACATAAATTTGAACATGCTTCTCAAGGGAGGAGCAAGATAGATCAGCGAGTAAGGGGTATGCGCATAGGTGTGTCTCCCAACTTCGGCAAAAAGTTCCGGGGTAGCCACTCGCATCAATCGAACTATCAAGCTTAGATTTGTGGGGAAAATAAACATCACAGAGAGGAGATGTCCTACTGAGAAGATCCTTTTCCACTTTCAGTTTCTCGGCTAGCACATCAGCTGAAAGACTTGATCCATCCGGCGGCAGCGCGTCGAAGATGCCCATCTCAAGCAAAGCTCTCACTGCCCCGATGAACGCAATCTGCAAGAATGTCAATAATTAAAGGCTTCATTGCTCTTTGTTACTACAGAAATGTATTTGTGGCCTGCTTGAAGTAATCTGAGGACTTACATGTTCAACCTGGCTCAATAACAGATCTACCGGTCCTCTAGCCGCTCGATTCAGACTTCGAACACTTGCGACTAAGTCTTCATATGACTCGCTTATCCTTCCAAGACCTTCCAGATTCTTTCCAACAGTGCCATCTTGAACAACCGATGAATACACCTTTAGTTCCTTTGTGACATCTTCGAGCGCTTGCGTAATGGCAGCAAGTTGTCTGGTGATTGTTTCTTTGTCCATCTTGAGAGTTCGACTTGCCACTATGGTAAGTTTATGCTCTTTGCACGGCTTCGTATTCAGCCTGATTCATTCGCAGCCGAGATATGCGAGCGGCGAGTTTACCGAGACCCGAGGGCGAGAGGGTCGAATATTTATATTGGGGGTGGGGAGAAGAGGAGTATGCTACAGGGGTGAATTCTATCGCACGACGCCTTCTCAGTCGATGGCTTGACTTCGGTTTGAGGAAAGAGATGGTAAACAGATCGTTGATAGGTGAAGGGGGACTGTCCCCTTTCCCGTGAGCTTCTACCCCGCTCGTTTCACGGGCGTATGCGTCGCCAGCGTGGTGTTCGCGGAGGATGTTCGTGCTGCGCGAAATGTTGATTGGAGCGGCGAGAGTGTCCCTCTCCCGCGGACTTGCAACCGACGATGCTCGCCCGAAACACCGATAAGGCAGCCGGATGTTGAGAAATGTGGTTGTCAGCAAAGAGAATGAAGACCCTAGTATCAAGCGGATTTGTGCGTAAATTTTGCGGGAATGCCTCATCCTCGTCCTCGTCTTGGACAAACGTTGATGTCTGATACTAGACAATCCAGTTTATACTATTTCAATAAATAAATTATTGCACGTGGGAACTTGATGGTATTACCTGCTCCTCGTCAAAAGTAGGATGGGAGGCGTACTCCCTCTCTCACCGCCGGTCCGCCGCGGTTCATGCCGCTGTGACTGGAGGGTTTCTTCGATCCTGTACAGTAGCCCTTGCGCAATTGCGCCACGGCGCTAACAGCGGGCTCCTTGAAGCAACCATACCTGTTAAAGAGATCCACTTCACCACGCAGAAATGGGGACTCTAGATCAACCCCACGATACGACATATTCGACTAGTGGCACAATGTCAGCGAATCCGGACCTAGCTGCAGTTGCGACGAGCGAGAACCCTAATCCTGTATGCCGCCGTGATCAGTGGAATAATTCATTGATACTTATAATAATAGTCACCCGCGGATGATTCAAACGTGTTAGAATTTGATACCGACGTTGCGGGTCAAGAGAACGAAGAGACTGATTCAGCATTCGGTGGCTCAATACGCGGCAGCGAGACTTCAACCTTGGATTCAGATATTCTGAGATATCGTGTGGAAAACGGAAGAACATACCACTCCTACGGTGAGTTACTCGTTATATTCTACTCTATAACTAGCAGAGATTGACAGCGTTGTATAGGATCGACTGAGCATTGGGTATTTATTTCCAACTAGAAACATTATCGGCTGATATTGATAATACTGCTGCAGGGACCAAATGATGAGCAGGCTAAAGATCAGCAGGATTTGAGGTAATTGAATTCTTTTATAAATCACTGTGTCTAACAACTTGCAGCCATCATTTTCTGGACTCTTGTCTTGGAAGGCGACTTATACTCTGCCCCAATTAAGAATCCGCAGGTATAGATAACTGAAAGCTTGTGGTCGCTGCTGACCGCAACTAAGGACGTTCTTGATGTTGAAACTGGAACTGGTATTTGGGCAATGTATGCTCTTTCTAAATCTACAATTGATGTTTCATTCGCAAACATGGCTACACTAACGATAAGCCTACGAGCAGAGACGTTGCAGATATGATACCAAGTGCTATTGTCAAAGGCATCGATCTTTCACCAATTCAGCCGTCTTGGATTCCACCCAATGTTCGTTTCGAGGTTGACGACTATAACAAAGAAAGGGAACATACGAACCGCTTTGACCTCATCCATTCCCGTGAAATTCTTGGTACAGTACCAGACTGGGTACAATTTTACAAGAAGGCCTTAGAGTGAGTCTTTCCTGCTAGTATACCCTCGGCCCAGCTCACGATTTAGTGCACTCCGACCAGGTGGATGGATGGACTCCACCGAGCCTCTGATTCACATAAACAGTATACATGGGCCGGTAGCGAAAGACCATCCCTTCAACATATGGACAACTCAATTCGCAACCATTTCGGAACAAACAGGCCTACTCTGGGACGTTGCTCCTCACCTCAAACGATGGATGGAAGAGGCGGGGTTTGTTAACGTGACTGAGAAGGTGGTTCGAGTAGCTATTGGCAAGTGGCCGAAAGCTCAAAAGCAAAAAGAACTGGGCGCGTGGAATCAGCTTCGACTGGACATGGGATTTGGAGATTTTACTGAAAGGAGAATGAGGAATGTTTTGAACGTAATAAGATTTCACTCACAAACGATTACCACCTAACTAATGCTTTTTAGTGGCAAAACGATGAGATCATGATACTTGTGGCAAAAATTAGGGCTTCGGTCCAAAATTCAAAAGAGGGGTTGTTCATGCATTTGTAAGTTATTACCTATCTAATATGTATTAATTTACTAACTAGATTTTTGACAGATATCATGTATATGGCCAGAAACCGGGAGAGTAGGTATAAGGCAAGGTGTTTAGCTAGGGTTATGGGTCTACCTTTATAAGAAAAGTCTTATATTCGGAAAATTGTTTCGGAAGTTCTACTATCTAGATCATCTTTCGCCAGATGCTTCCCAGTCAAGTTTTTATAACTTCTATCGACCCCCTATTAGGTTCTGGGAATCAGTTTCATCCATATCCCATACCATTTAACCACAAAGAAACAATCCTCCCTAAAGCCGCCACCAAGCTCTTTTGCATCTTTGTCTTCGACTATTTCAATCTCAAAATGTTGAAAGATCGCCGCGACCGTTTTACTTAAAGCCAACCATGCAAGATAACGGCCAGGGCAACTTCTTGATGGTCCACCGAACGAAAAACTCATCGCATCCATGGCGTGTTTGTGGCTCTCGCTAGCCTCGAGGTATCGTTCTGGCCGAAAGTCCTCAGCGTCCTCGCCAAACAACTCCTTATCCCTGTGTATTATCCAAGGGTTCATTCCAACGACATCACCTGGGGACGCATGGTAGCCTCCAATATCGAAACCTTCACTTGGTACTGTACGTGGCAGACTGATTCCAATAACCGGGGTTAATCGCATGGCTTCAGTAATACAAGCTTGGAAGTAAGGCAGTGATACCGCCTGGTCATACTTTGGGATACCATCTTCATCACTATCCTGCCATGCTGTGTCAAGCTCAGCATGGAGTTTAGCCTGACATCCTGGCGTTTTGCTGACCCAGAAAATGCAAGAGCTCAGGGTCATTCCCAAGGTATCAAAGCCAGCACCGATAATGTGCAAGGTTATGGTCGCAGCCCACTGTGGTTTGAATTCCGGCCTCGTAGCAGCAAAACGATTGATATCGCCAGCTAGGTCAAGATGACCTAGTGTATTCTCTGGATGCTCGTTGGCTCTGGCCGTAATTTGCGTAACGTAGTACTATGGATGTAAACAATATGTTCCAGAGAATTAAGGCAACTTGCTTACCTTGATGATTGCTAGTTTTCCAATATTAGCAACGAACATGGGATTGGCTCCCATCTTCCCAATCCACCCGTTGACCCACACATACCACCTCCAAAATGCGGGAACTAGGCCAGCCCAGTGGATTTGCTGCCAAAAATCATCAACATCTTCTCCATTCTTCTCATCGTCCCCCATTTGAATATAGTTCAATGATTCTGAAAACGTAATCTCCGTTAGAAGATCAATTGCCAAAATATTCATCCATTTTACCATCTCAATAGGCTGCCCCTTCTGACCCTTCATCTTCTCGATAAAACTTGAGATTGGTTCATCTATCAGGTTCTCCCTGTTCTTCACAGCCTGGGTAGTGAACAACGGCCCAATCAACCTTCGTTGGTGCTTATACTTCTCAATATTTCTCTCGCCTAACAAATTCATCGCATCTGGGTCATTTGGCTCAACAGTCTCGTACCAGTCTGCCTTTAAGAAGCGCGAATTGGCGCCGTAGATTGTTTTCACGTAACTCAGATCCGAAATGCAGAGCTCGTTTGGGGAAATGCGGACGATTTTGCCATATTTTTTATGCAAGGCTATCTCAACACGGTGGCGCTGGAGCGTTCGAGATTGATAAACTAACCAGAGACGTGTAATACTGGCGAGGAAAGGGCCTGGGACGGCGGCGAGGCGGTGAAAGAATCGCTGATAGATGATATAGGCGACGAGAGCCACTGCTCCAGTGCTGCACAAACTTATAATGGAAAGATAGCCCATCGTGAAACACCGTGTGACTGAAACAATTTTTCTCTTTGAATAGATAGGATTATATATCAACGGGGAGGTTCTTATATTATTTAGAAAGCTCAGGGCCGTGCTCGCTAAATAAGAAATGATCTACTACGAGTCTGTGAAGATCCGCTGACTACGAAGTGCCCACTACATTGGGTTGGTCCCAATGTTGCGCAGTGGGCCGTGCTCGCTAAATACGAAATGATCTACTACGAGTCTGTGAAGATCCGCTGACTACAAAGTGCCCACTACATTGGGTTAGTCCCAATGTTGGGCACTGCGCCTAATAACTACACATGAATGGCCGAGTAGCATTTGCTTCCACAATTGCAGCAGCGGAAATACTTGTAGACACTAATTATCGAGCTCTTGGTTTCAGCTACTCAAGGCCGGTAAGCCTATATCCTCCCTACGACGACCAGTACGAGCTCCATAATAATGCTAGTTGCTAGCACTGTTAGCAACAGAGGCGCGGGTTTAGGCTTAGGGATAGGCCGAGCGCCGGGGGTGAGTAGCCCGTGCGCCCCTATCTTCTCAGCTCAAGGTGATCTACTCGCCGTTGGCCGCACATGAGCGAAAACTTCCACGGGATTCTTCTGTTGTCATCCTCACCCCTATCTCTCTCGACCTTGGCCAACTCAGATGGCGAAGTCTGAAAGTTAGTTCCTTTCTTGTTGCTGCAAGTATTGCATTCAGTCAGCTTATGAAGCTTCACCAGTTCCAGTTCCCGCGCCGGGTTGAGATTTTCCTAGATACAGAGTGTCGGTTCCATTCATTTTATTCAACGATACCTATTATCAGTTTTCCAGGCTTAAAGTTCTACCATTCCCCCGCTACCCCATGTGGGACTTCCCTAGATTCACAGCGTCGATTCTACGATGCAAATCTTCGAAGCTTTCGAAGCTTCACTACCCCGGAGCGGGATTTCCCAGGATGTCCATTGTCGATTCCACTTAAGTTAAGTCTTCGAAGCCTCATCAACTTCACGTAGTAGGATTTTCCCAGATACGCAATGTCGATTCCACTCACATCGTTGAACGAGACACATTTCAGCTTGAACATCTTGTAGCCGCCTAGAAGCAGCTCATTACGAATGCATTTCACCGCAAGCCTACTCGAGCTACCTTGGCATGAATTGGGACTTCAACACCAAGATCAACAAGAAAGCACTTAGTCACGTGTTAAAAGATGCAGCAGTCGCGACTTTCACTTCTCCGATTAATAGTCGGTTAGCCTTGTCTGCTCGCTTCTTGGTGTCGTCACCGGACTGGCACATCTGCCTATTCATTAACCCCTAGCGCTCCTATAAAGTAAGCCTAGCTAAAAGCTTAAAGATACATACACGCTAATTAGCTAACTATATATATGTGACTTATAAAATATCTAAAGGGTTTTATACCTAACACTCAAATATTTATACTATTCTTATAAAACTGTATTACTCGCCTTGCCCTTCTCGCCTTTACTTATAGTATCCTTGGGGTAATTACTTACTATTGGTATTATTTATAGGCAAACCCGTGAATGGAAGCTGTTGTGGCGGAAACTGTTGCGATTGTTGGAAATATTGCGGCTGCTGAAACTGTTGCGGTTGCTGGAAATATTGCGGCTGGGGAAACTGTGGCTGTAGGTTCTTGTTTGCCCTTTCCATTCTCTCCACAGCCCTGCTCTCTCGTGACCGTGGGTTCTTGTTTGCCCTTTCCATTCTCTCCACAGCCCTGCTCTCTCGTGACCGTCCCCAAGTTGCTTCCAAGTACCCAGTAAAACTTTCAGAAGCTTTGAAGTACGTCTGTAAATGGTCCCATTGAAGTTTCTCTCCATCTCCAGCTATTCGCATAGCCATCTCCCATGCACTCACAATTTCTTTGCCATTCATATTCTTCTCGACGATGTCGGGCAGGTGCCGGGCTAACTCTTCTGTATCGACCAGATCATTCTTTGCCGCCTCTTTAATAAGATTCATCCAGATTTTTTCTCGCCCCTGGGAGCCTAAAGCTCGATATTCGATTGCCACTTGAATTCGGGCTTCTGCAGACTCGTCGAGGATGCCAACCCGAGTGGTTGTTAGGATGATTGCACCCGTGTAATTATCCAGTGCCCGTTGAAACGTCATGACAATCGAGTTGCGGACAAAGTCTTCGCTCGTTCTTGCTGCCAGAATCACGTCGGCGTTTTCCATTACCAGGACAGCACCCCATTTTCTTGCTCGCTGGAGGTACTGGGCGAAATTGGCATCGACAACTTCCGGGGTCGTACCCAAATCCCCTGCAGAGAAAGATATCAATGGTCTTCGGAGATGTTCGGCCAAGTATCTGGTGGTCACTGTTTTCCCTGATCCTGGCTCACCGTGGAGGAGTATCACAGTGGCATCTTTAGAATCGTGCCTCTTCTCGAAATCATTTCCTCCTGAGCCTAAGCCTGTCTGTTTCATCGCACTCAAGAGAAGCTTCTTGTCCTCTTCGGATAGAACTAGCTTCTCCATAGTGGCTTCTTCAAATTCGATCGGCCTGATATCGTCGATATTCACTGTTTCTATAAAGCATTAGCGCATAAGACCTTCAACAAGGGAAAGGAAGTCATTACCCCATCGGAGATCGCGTAAAACAAAAGCCAAGAGTACTGGTGGGCAGACTACCAGAACCAAAGGCTTCAACCTAGACTCCACTGTCACTGGGAATTGATCCTCAAATTCTTGCTCCGGTGGTGGCACCTCTAAAGGCCGAGAGCTTTGGTCTATGACAATTCGATTTGTCTTCTGTTATGTTTCAATATGGTGTTGTATTTTATCAAGACCTCATGACATTGCTTTGAGTGGAAAACACATACCTTGCCCAATGTATACTGCATATGACATATTTCACTTCCCAATTTCCAATATTTCTTGCCCCGTGAGATCAAATCCGACCTGATCCCCGCTTCATTCGGGAGATAACCAGCTGGGACGTACTTTAAGCTTATGATGTCTTTCTCCCCAGCAAATTGAGAGACTGCCAGGCTATGGTACCGCTTCGTGAAATATTTCCCATTGTGATTGACAGCCCATGCCCGGATCTGAAGCTGCCCATACCGACCAAAGGGTCTCGCGTCCATTCCGGATAGCTCAGCGACCACGTAAGCTCGGAGTTGCCCTTCATCCTTCGTATATATTGTTGAGTTTGCGGGATACAGCATGGGCAGCTCCGCGAACTTTATCTTCGTAGCTCTCTTCTCCTGTATCTCAACAAGCTTGTGAGGAACAAGTGCAAATTCGTCTTGCATGATATCTAGCGACAGCGAGCGGCGTGGGCCTACTTGTGAAGCAGATTGATATGCAATCAATGCCAACTTTCCTTGGGCAGAAGCTTGCACATCTTGTGCAAGAGCAGCCGTAAGCAGGATCTTGATCATGATTGTCGGGTCCTCCACGAGTTCGTTTAATTGCTTCAAAATGAAGGCTCCCTCATTTGTTCTAATGCCTCCTCCCCCTTTTTCATCTAGATAGTCGATGCTATCAATTACGATGAAAATGCACTCTCCCTGCACTTCTCTCAGACACTCAACAAAAAGACTCCATAATATATAGACGTCACCCATATTCTCCCTTGTCAATGAAGCTACTTTGCTCTTCAATATTGCTGGATATTGCTTGAATATTTGACGAAGGAGTGCTTGAATGAGCGTACGATAACCTGTCCTTGGTTCAGAATAGCTGTCTCCGCAGAAGTGCCTCAGAACGAGATATCTCTCACAATTGCTCTGGCCCAGAATCAAAAGTGGATCTGCGAAAGACGCATTGAAATCGTGCCTGCGAAGCAAGTTGTTGCCATCAATCCAAAGTAATTCGGACTTGTCAGATTCGATCCAGGACATCACTCTGTCGACTTTGAGAATGTTTCGCTGCTTGGATCTATGTGGTCGCATTTCCGGAAGCTGCTCCAGCACTCGTTGCTGACGGGAACGGTCCTCGTCATATTCTTGAAGTTCCACAAATACACCATCGAGCAACGCTTCGAGGTTTTCCGGGTCTGCACTATCAGTGTGATTGTGATCTGATGTTTTGGCTGTAATTTTGCTTGGTTGTTCCAACCTTGCCTCGACCCTCTGTCGACAGTCATCCGACATTTCAGAAACGTCGCTAGCCTTTGAGAACTTTACCGGCGGTTGATCAAACACGTGTGCAAGGTGTTGCAAGCCAACCAGAATCTGCTGTGATATAGCAAGGTTCATCTGACCCACGATATTGCCATGGAACATAACGACATCCTTTACTTCAAGGTATGTCTGCTCAATAGAGGTGACTAGGGGCTCCAGCTGCTTCCATGGCTTGGCAAATGCGTTGAAGGTAAGCCCTAAAGTTCATAAGTAACGGACGAAAATTGAGGACTACGTCTACTTACTTGTTCGACTTCGAGTATAGAATTTCAAAGCTTTGGCGAGAAATCTATTGAAGAAGTCGTACATCTTCGCCATAGCACCAACCAGCCTGTCTGTAGGCAGGTACGCGGTTAAATGATCAATCAATTCGAACTTCGTCTTAATTTTTTCCATATAGCTTGCAACGCTTTGCTTCATTTCCTCATAATTGACTTGAACAACCAAAAGAATCTTCACTGCTCCATAGGCCAAGGAGACGTACTCTGGCGCTTGACCCACCATGACATCCAAGATCTGGACGTACTCGTAGGCTACTTCAGACGCAGCTCTTAAGCTACTTTTGACCATCTCAACTAGGTCTCGCTTAGAGCCTAGTTCTTTCTTAGGATAGCGTTTATCGTGTGCTAAAGATGTTTCTTGTAAGACTAGTAAGACCTTGGACCGGCTGGCTTCGACAGCCATCTGCTCCGATCGTTCGGCGTCTTTGAGAAATTCTTGGAGCCGAGTGTCCAATTTGGCTCTCGAATTTTGGACCATGCCACTTAGTAGTAATTGTCAGGCCAGTCCCTTTCTAATCAGTCCACGAGTACTTACTGCTGCATCAGTGCTTCTGCCCATCTTTTCGAATCCCAATATTCTCTAGCTTCGTTACTAATCGCACCTTCCAGGCTCTCAGGCTCCTTTGTGTAGGCCATGTCGAATGTAGTCGAAGTTGCCATCTCGTAAGAGTGCACGCAAGCAATTAGTTCTTTGTTACAGTCCGTGAGACGAGCAAAAAAACGAAGTTAAAAGCACGATTCCACTTGTACAGTCGATATGATCGGTAGTATTACGAGCTGAATATGTAAGAAATGGCGTCTCATATAATTGGCCGACGCACACCCATGTAACTTCTGACGTGGCATACTGTATGTCGCCAGATTGGGGCCAAAAGTTGGGCTCCTATGACGCCACGCCCTAGAATCCTATGAGGACTCCAGCTGGCTTAGGCCGGCCGGGCCGCAAGACTCTAAGGGGCCCTATGACGCCACGCGCTGGAGTCCTCGCAGCACTCCAGCTCGCTTAGGGCCGAGAGGCCGCCGCACTCCAGGGGGCCCCTTGGGGGGCGTGGAGTGCACGATGTTAACTAACTAAAGGAGGTTAAAAAGCACACGTAAATTAGGAGAAAAATCCGGGCTCGTGAACGCGCTCGTCTACACGCGATTTCGTCTTATATAAGCTGAGTTATTAAGGAGAAAGGGGGCGGGGGCGCGCTTTTAGTGTTCCGCGCGCGGCTACCACGAAAGTCGGACTCCTAAACCCATCCTCGCTCGTTCCGTTTTAGTCTCCGGACGTGAGCAGCTGCTGCTTTAACCTGAGCCAAGGGTGAGCGTACCTGATCAGAGCCTGAGCAGCCTGAGCGGAGCCTGAGCGGAGCCTGAGCTGAGCCTAAGCGGAGCCTGCACTAAGCCCGAGCAGAGCCTAAGTCAGCCTACGGAATAGAACCCACTTTGGCCTCCTATATACCTCGGCTATAGTTTCCTATCTATAATTATTGAATAGACTTGGGGCTAAGTCTATTTATTTCCCTATATAACCCACTAGCGTAGATTTACTAAGAGGGTTAAGTCTATTTAGCTAAGTCTATTTATTAGGGCTATGTCTAAATAAGCTTAGATAAGGCTTAAAGTTGAGTATAAGTTAGGCCTAGTATATATAACGCTAGCCTTATTGAGATTTCTACTAGAACCCTAATAGTTATTCTAGTTTATAGGAAGCCTATATATGAGTTATATATAGCAGCCTAGTATAGACCACGCGCGCGGCCACTAGTATAGAATAAGACTTATTTAGTATATAGCTCTAATTTTAGGCACTCTCTATTAGGTAAAGAAGCTAAGATAAGGGAATTAAAGAGAAATAATAAGCGTATTTAGCTATCCTCTCTATATAAGATTTAGATATAATAGGGAGGAGTTATATAAGAGTAAAGTTAAGGTAAGTTTTAATAAAGTTAAGAGTAAAATATACTAAAGCCTATAATTTTAAGACTTAATAGTTATTCTTATTAAGAGTTTTAAGTAAGTATAGCTCTCTTAGTTCCTAAGCCTAGATTAGGAAAGGAGTCACGTGTTAGCGTGAGAGGCTCGCGTAGGCGAGCTCTAGCGTGCACGTGCTAGACACTTATATATACTCTATAGAATAGGGGTCTTTAGCCTATAACTCTATTTAATTAAACTAGTAGTATTGTCTATATTTACCTACCTTTTATACCTCTTACCTTATACCTTTTAAGAGGTTATAAGCCTAGGTTTAGCCTTAGGAGAGGGACGCTAATAGTAGTTTAATTATATTACTCTTAGAAGCTCGTTGTTAGTCGACTAAGTAGTAAGTAGTTAAGGAGACTCTAAATAGAGTAGAGCATAGTACCTTAATACACGTGAACTATTATAAACGAGACGACTATAGAACTAGTCTATAGGACTATAGAGAACTAGTCTTTATAGAGAGTAGTAGCTTAACGCGTAAGAGGCTTATAAATAAGTATATAGTATTAATAGTAGTACTTAATACGCGTAGCGGATCTATAAATAAGAATAAAGACTACCTAGTAGAAGTAGGACACTCTTAGTAGTAAATAATTAATTAATAAACCCTTATTTAATTAGTTACTAAGACTATAGACTATAATATAATAGTCTAAAAACTATATTTATTTTAAGATTTTTATATAACTCTTTATATATTCTTTCGACCCTAAGCCTTACTTAATAAGGCCTAGTTCCTCTCTATATTAAAATATATATTAAACGTATTTATATTCTTACTTAAATATACTTCTAATTGTAGATATAGATCTTAATTAATTAGTAAAGAAGAGATAAGCCCTAGTCTTAATAAGGGATAACTAGTAGACCTAATTTAAGCTCCTTAAGCTCTACTTTATTAGAGAATTACTAGACTTTATATTATAAGAGATAAAAGTATAATATATATAGATACTAAAAGCTAGCACTATGCTAATACTATAATCGACGAGTATAAGTAATACTATTAAGGATATTACTATTAGAATATAAAGCTTATTTAAAGGAAAGAACGTTAAGGATTTAATAAGCTACTAGAATATTAAGAGACGAGTGGCATATAAGGTAGTATAAGCTAAGGTGCTATATTATATTATAATCTATATTAAGGAAATAGATAAGGAATTTATTAAGGACTTTAATAAAGTTAACTAGAAATAGGATAAGCTTTATATAAAATATAAATAATCTAAACCTTAGGGTTAGGGTTAGGGTTAGGGTTAGGGTTAGGGTTAGGGTTAGGGTTAGGGTTAGGGTTAGGGTTAGGGTTAGGGTTAGGGTTAGGGTTAGG